>CATIWR010059061.1:0-46642 GCA_949677035.1 Omphalea diandra | reverse complement strand
ATGTGAATTAAGCTAAACTAGGTAGGCACCAACTTTTCCTTGTGGAGGAGATGCTGGGAATTGATAGAGTTGATGTTTTGAGAGAAGATGGAGTGGGAGACAAAAGGTGTGGGCAAGTAACAAAGATACTATTAAATTACTTGGATTAAGGTTAGTGGAAGGGGCATTGGAAGTCTCATGTTGGACCTAAGATTAGAAACCCAACCAACAACATTTTTGGTACCATTTGGCTTCAGAATTTTAACACTTGGCTAGTTCTTCTTCATGTGCATCTACTCTTCTTCTCTTCTTTGTTATTTATTTACACCATTGATGTTGAAGAAGGTAACATCATGTTCATGATGTGATGTTAACTAATAGAAATACTTAATAAGTTATCTATTTTTTGATTAATTTGATTTTGATTTGGATTTAAACTCAATAATTAATTTACACAAATTATTTTAATGCATTCAATTAAAAAAACTTTGTAATACAAGTTTTATTTGTTTTTGAAAATATAAAAGAGTAAAAATACATGAAATTTTTCATTATTTTGCATAAGACATACAAACAATCTAAATTAATCTCCTATATTATCATATTGACATTTTAATCACTATGCTTCAAGTCAGAGAAAAGAAAATTGTAATGATATGTGATACTTTTAGTTTTTGCATCACAAAAAGATAAAAAATTACAATGCTATTTTTATTGAAAATGTTTTGGGCAATTATCTTTATTGAATTTTTATGTCTTGTGTATTTATAGTAAGGGGATATGGCATAATTAGTTTTGGAATGATACACCTATTCTAATCCAATATCAGTCAATTGATGCTATGATTAAATATTTTGCAAACATGGGAAATATTAATATTTTTTGTCATAATTTATTTTTTATTTAGTCAATTTAATTAGTTTAATTGATTTTATTTAATAATTTAAAAATAAAAATAATATTAACATCATTAAAAAAATATGAAAAAAATATAAAATATTTATAGTGTTTAAAAAATACAAATGATTTTAAAAATTAATTCATATTTAATCAAAAGTGAATAATAATATAATTTTCAATTTTATGTATTTAACTGCAGGTGGGGTCCCATTTTCAAAAAGATGGAATAAGATAGATGCCAAATTGAGCAAGTCCAAGTTCTGCTGGTCTGTACCCTCATTACCCTTATTTTAGTAAATTCCACCTAAGTTTATTAATAAACTCTGCAGTCTGCTCCATCATCTAATATTCCAAATATAGAGAAGAGGCTGTTACCAAATTATTTATTGTCTTAATAGCTTCTTTCTTCTTTCACTCCACAATAGATGAAACATAATTAAAAAAAAATTAATCTTATCCCCTCTCTAATATATATATTAATTTTTTGTTAGTGAGATTATATTTCATGGCGTTAAGTTATCTGACCAATCTCATTAAATAGAGATTATTTTATACTAAATTAAAGTGTTATAAACAAAATTTGATAGGATTGATAATAATCCTAATTTTTGACATAAAAACAAATATATGATCTCACTTCAAGCATGTTTGGGTTTGCTATTGAAAACTAGTTATAATTATTAACTAAAAATTATAATATTTAAGTTTAAAACTTTTTAAAATATTTTTAAAATTAATTTAATTGAATTATCAAATCAATTGTATAATTATTTAAAAAAATGTTAAAGACAAACATATTTCCAAAATTATTTTTTAACTCTTAAAATTCAAATTAGAAAATTTTATTATCAATTAAGATTAAATATTTCCTTTTTCACTTTTGGCAATAACAACTAATACAAAACATGCCTTTCATAAGATTGGAGGGAAAATTTAGAAGCACAATTCATCATCATCCATCTTTAATTTTTGGTACATTAAAAATATTTAAAGAAATGAAGTATAGATATTTAAATGTTAACTTTTTATAATATAAGTGGTACGCAATTATTTAATTATTAGCTTAATTATATTTATAAGTCAAAAATTTTTTGAAAAAGAGATTATTAAATCACTAAGTACAAAATCAAACAAATTATTTACTTAATGTCTTAATCAAATTAAGAAACAACAAAAACCCATCTCAGTAAGCTAAATATCTTCATGAAAAAAGAAATGACTTTGTGATATTATATGGGATTGGTTTGCTTTAGTTTGATTTGATCCAATTAATTAAGAATGTGACCATAATTAGCAAAATAATAACAAGAGAGGATTAAACAGAAGGCATGTGATGTGAATCAGACGAAAGAATTAATAGCCACATGAAAAAGTACTCTCTCTCTCCTCTCCTCAGGCTACTATTGCCCCTCCAGTTTTTGGCCAACCTTTTGGCTTTTCTGCTTCCAATACTGTACTTTCGGTCATTGGGGCATTGTGGTAGCAAGTACTACTACTAATACCACCCACCCTCCAACATTCATCTCCACCGCCACGTGTACGGCCCACCTCTTATCTCAACCCATCACCGCCACGTCCTCCACCACGAATACCAAATCCAGACGTACTTGCTCCTCAAGGGCATCTATGTCTTTTCATCCAGAGTTACAGAGAATGCAAATTTGATGGGAAAGGACATTTTTGGCAACTTTGGCACTTGATAAGAAAGCAGGGCAGAAAGGAGATTGAAATTTATTTGCGTAGCCTTTTTTTTCCACCCGACGGTCTCTCTTGCGCGCACATATATCTTGTAGAGAGAGAGAGAGACGTGCCTTATTAGTACTGCTGCTGCTACTACCACGGCCACATCAAGCTCGCCGGGAAACTGGTTCTTCCCCCGTTTTTTGTTTTTAAAGCAGTTTCACCTGCTGTTTCGAAAAACCCACCACCGCCATGGAAGAAGAAACCCGTATTGCCCGCTTTCCGGGCAACTTAGACCCAAAAGCGCAGGAGTTCAGGCCAAGAAGTAACCATAATTACCAACCCCAAATACCTCTCTTCAGTCCACTACCATCTCCAGTTTACTATCCCTACCCTTCTCCTCAACTCCTTCCATTTCCCGACGGAGGAGTTGTAGGGTACTCGCAGCAAGAGTATCCTACTCTACTAGCAGCTGCTTCCACCCCGCCTCTGCCCCCACAGTCGGCAGGGCCAACGCGTACTCTAGTGGTGAGTTCAGTACCGAGGGATGTCAGCGAGTCGATAATTAGAAGGGAATTAGAGGTCTTTGGGGAGGTGAGAGGGGTCGAGATGGAGAGAATTTGTGATGGGATCGTGACCCTCCATTTCTACGACCTTAGGCATGCAGAGAGGGCGTTGAAGGCGATAAGAGAGAAGCACATGCAGCACCAAAACAGGATAAAGAACCTGTTATCTGCCTCAACTGGGTTTTTAGTACCGGGTGAAAACTTTGTTGCACCACCGTATACAGCGGCGCCTGGGCTCATTTCAGGGTTCCCCGTGTGGGCCCATTTCATCATACCGCCGTGTAACGCGGTTCCGGACGGGCATAACCAAGGGACCATTGTAGTGTTCAATTTAGACCCCAATATTTCTACCTCTTCCTTGAAAGAAATTTTCCAAGCTTTTGGTATATAATCACATGGCCTTTCCTTTGTCCTTTCTTTTGGGTTTTATGGAGGTTTTAGGATGTCTGATTTTTATGCATTTGGGCATTATAGATAGGGTTATAAGATCTGCAAGTGCATTGATTATAATTATTACCTTTGGATGGATATTTGTCAGTTTGTTCAATGTGACGGGTCTCTTTCTTTCTCTTTATTGATATCTTTTCCCCAACAACGGAACAAAAATACATTTTCCTGGGTTGTTTAATTTTGTTATTTACTGATTGAGTCCAATTATTATTAGTTTTTATATTTTTTTTGGTTGGTTGGTGTTGCAGGTTGTGTGAAGGAATTAAGGGAGACCCCATTAAAGAAGCAACAAAGATTTGTGGAGTTTTATGATGTAAGAGATGCAGCTAAGGCCCTCAGGGAGATGAATGGAAAAGAAATCGAAGGCAAGCAAGTTATTATTGAATTCAGTCGTCCTGGTGGGTATGGCAGAAAGTTTTTCAATGCCACCTCTAAAACTTCCTCCTTTATTAACAACTCAATCGTTGCTACCAAAAATTCAAGATATGCATCATCTTCACCTCCGCCATTGCCTCGGAGATTCTCCAGCCGTTCGCCTTCTAATATGCCTCCGCGTGCATTTCTTGCTCAAGCACAACCATCATCCGCGAACAAGTCCTGGAAAGGAAACCCTAACGAGAGTAATGACAGCAATAATAACGAATCAATTGAAGCGGTGGTGGGTTGTTCATCGGCATATGGGGGAGGCACAAATGGAGTTGGAGACAAGGCTGGGGATCATGGTGCTCCAAAAAAGAATGCCAAGAAAATCCAAATCAATGAGTCTCGTGGTGCATCCGGGAAGCAGCAACATAGGAGTAGTAGGCCATGGAAGAGCAGACAAGCGAAGAAGTTTGATACTCGTTTTCTCATACATGAAGATGTGGTGGTGGAATCAAACTGCAGTAGTGATTCTAGGACCACTGTCATGATCAAGAACATACCCAACAAGTACAGGTTTGGTTTTCTGATGTGTAAATATATATATTTATATACATAGATATATTTTTTCCTCGCACTCCTGGAAGTAACTTTGTTATAAAAAGTATTTTCTTTGTTGAATACGTTGCAGTCAGAAGCTGCTCTTGAATATGCTCGACAACCACTGCATCCACTGCAACGAACAGATTGCCGACGGTGGCGATGACCAGCCGTTGTCCTCCTATGATTTTGTCTATCTCCCCATTGATTTCAAGTAATTATCGAATCTTTGCAATATTGCTATATATGTTCATGTTTGTTTTTTGGGTTAATTATGGTGTGACTAATAATTAATAACAGCAATAAGTGCAATGTGGGATATGGGTTCGTGAACATGACATCCCCACAAGCAACATGGAGGCTTTATAAAGCTTTCAATCATCAACACTGGGAGGTGTTCAACTCCAGAAAAATCTGTGAAGTTACTTATGCTAGAGTTCAGGTATTTAGTAGCTTATATTCATATTATTGTGATTTGGCTTTAGTTATTATGCTAATTAATTATTAGGAAAATAAAATTAATAATGGTAAATGAAGGGATTACAAGCTTTGAAGGATCACTTCAAGAACTCAAAGTTCCCATGCGAAATGGACCACTACTTGCCAGTGGTATTTTCACCTCCTCGGGACGGTAGGCAACTGACTGAGCCTCAACCCATTGTTGGCCACAAACAACTCCTACTGTCCCCCACCATTCTTGGTCATCATCCCACCGATGATGAGAGCAAGGATGGTGGAGATAGCCTCAAATATAGTGATGACAGCAACAACATTGGTGACACCGACCAAGAAGAAGAAGAGGAAAACCTGAACTACAACAGCAGTGGCAGTGGCCACAGCCGAAACCGCGGCGACATGGGTTATGATGACAAAGACAGGTAGCAGTGGTGGCAGCTGAGAATGGGCGGTCTAAATTAGTAGGAGAAAGAGGCTTGAGGAGGCTATGTGGTGTGATTTTGATTCTCTTAGAACTGGGGAGGTACTAAATATGACCTCATATTATGTAGACTAAAGTTTTTACTGCATAACCAACGTCACTGCTGTGCCTGGCTATCAACAGCTGCATCCACCACCCAATGAGGTGGTGGCCGCTTCTTGTTGAGCACCGAGCCTTCCCCTTCTGCATATAACCTATAGCCCACCTCACGGCAACCTATGGCTTCCTGTCACGACCTGAGCCTGATTACCATCACCTCCATTAACTCTTCCCTGCATCTGTATGTTTCTTTGTAATTTTCATAATAGCTAGGCTATTAGCAAAGAAAAATTGTAACCTAACCTTTGTTTTGTTTTCCTGTCTGCTTATTGAAGTTGTGATGTTTTTATGCCTTGTAACATTTTTTTTTTTTTTGAAGTTTATATATACTAGCGGTGCATGGATTGTAATTTTTTTTTTTAGTGAATTTCATCGATATAAAATTAAATTAGTTTCTATTATTTTAAAAATTTAATGGAAGTTGAAACCAATTATTTGATTAATTTTGTACATTATTTTTCTTTTTGTTTATTTAAAGATAAATTAAGTCTTAATAAGAATCAACATTATGCATTAAAAAGTTATAAATATTTATTTTTTATTTATAAAAATATCTATAATACTTTATTTGACAAAGAAATCTAACTTTGTTTAAATTTTCTTTTATCTCTTATCAATTTTTTTGAAGGATCTTTTATTTTTCCGTTAGGGAAAGATATAATGAATGTGTTTGGTTAATGCAACTCTTCATTTTAAAGCAGGATGTTATTTAACAACTTCAATTTAAAAAAAAGTATTATTTGTGTTTTTTTTATTAATATGTTCTACTTCTATAAATAAAAAGATAAATATATTTTAACCTTTTACATTAGCTTCAATAGTGTTTGTTTTAATATTATTTTTATTTAATAATAAAAAATTATTTATTTATTATTCAATTTTTACTATCATTACTTATATCTAATATATTATTAGCTTTTTTTTTCAACAAAATCATTATTATATAATGTTTAATGTAAGTATTATTAAAAAGTTTAATTTATAATTTTTTTAAAAAATTTTAATAAATGATTATGTATTATTTATTTTTAAAAATATAAAATGTAATTATTTATTTCTTAAATTTATATATACTATTAATTATTTACAAATAGCAATTAAAATTATCCATTAGTCCACTACATATCCATATCGTTAAGTCAAAACGAAAATCAAAATATAAAATAAAAAAATATCACTGTAGATACAATAATAATCTTATTTAGCTTTACTAATTTGACGAAAATTTGAAATAATTTGAAAATTTGTAGATGAAATTTAATTTGTCTTTAAGTTGATTTACAAGTCAAATTTGAATTGATCTAATCTTTATCTAATTTCCAAAATTGATTAAATGATTCGATTTAATTATTAAATATTTTTATTTTAAAATTTGAACTATAAGTAATCTGATTCTACTTAACTTGAAAATATACTTGAATTTTTCATTGATAATCCAATCTTTTCACAACTAGAATTCACCTTCTTGACTAGTTTGTTACCTCTATTTATGAGTCCTCGTCCATCAATCCTTCACCCTAAGTCCGACCACTACTCTGATATTTCACTTCTTTCCGGCTTAACTACGCTACAACCATTCCTTCACTTCTTCTATATTCTCACCTCTCCTATAGCTTCTTATCTTCTCTTAGGATATGGTCAAGTAATGAATTTATTTGATTGATTAAAATATGGGTATTTGATCAACTCGACTTGATTGTGGTTCATTTGTCTCAAAAAAAAAAGGTCATAACTATTTAATATTAACATTGTTTTTAAAAAATATTTAATATTTTGTCAACTCATTATTTATAGTATATTTTTTTATTTATATAATCAATTATATTTATTGACAAAATTAAAAACACTTTTTAGTTTAATAATTACTTAAAGTAAATTAGAGAGATTGCTTATAGTAGATAACTTTTTTAAAACGAAGAGAGTATTAATTATTGATTTTTGTTGATGTTAGTTATGGTTTCTATAACAAACAACCTAGATTTTGTAAGTAGCAAAGATGGAAAAAAAGGAGAGATAAAGAAAGTTAGTTTTTGGGAGTTAAGAATTTTTCTCTATTTTTCCAACATTGTTTGAGATTGGAAATTTTCTAGTATTTTTGGTAGGGGAGGGTTTAGTGAATGTGGTTATAGCTATTGTACTTAATTTGAGAGTGAAAGGGAATATTTTGTATTGATATTTAATTATGTGCGTTGGTGAGATAGATGAAGTTATGAATTTTTTTTAAATAACCAAATAGAAATTTATTGTTCGATTATATATTATTATTTATTGCAAAATAAAATTTTTTTATTTTTAGCATTATATTTATTTTTTTATTTAATTCACACACTCAATTTAGTGTTTATATATCATTGATCAAATTTATGTTTGAATAAGCTAAAAATAAGAGTTAAAAAATTAATCAAATAATTAATTTTTTCTTCATTGCATTTTTAAAAAATTAAAAATTAATTTAATCTTTGTATCAACTTAGTTTGAATTTGAAAACGTACCTTTTTAATCCTAGAAATGATTTATCTTTGAATAAAATACGTAAATATATTGACATTAATTTTAATTAAATATCTTTTTAAATGATTTTAGAAACACACTTGTATATGTATTTATTTAGAGTTAATTCATAACTAGTTATGTGTGTTGCATGACATAATTATAATAATCAATTTTAAATAAACATATTATTTATTTCTAATAAATTATTAGTTAATTAATTGAATAATTCATTATTATTTTATAAAAATTTATTATCAAGTAAGTAAAATAATTAAATAAAATTTTCAAAATTTGTAATTATCTACGAGGTTGTTGTTATAAATAACTTTATATTAATTCATACCGCTAATCCTCATATACTCAAAATTTTGTACAATCAATAAAATTAATTTAAATATTGCTTTTATATTTTAAATTTTTACTTCTAGATTTTTAATTTTCTATTTAAAAATTATTTAAAATTTTTACTTTTTAAATTTTTTACATTTCCTCTTTATAAATTCTCTTTATATGATCTTAATTTTCTATTTAAAATTTTTATTTCCTATTTAAAAGCTTTTGTTATATAACAGTTAATTTTTCTAATTTTCTTTCTATTTAGAAAATTCTTTTAATATGACAAATTTCTACAATATAATATAAAATAATGACACATGGTTTAAAACTAATTTTAAAATTAAAATTAATAATATATATTAATTGTTACTTTTTAGAGTTTTAATTTTTTATGTAGAAACTATTTGAAATTTTTATTTTTTAGAATTTTTTAATTTTCTATTTATAATTTTTTGTATAATCCTAGCTTTTTATTTAATTTATTTAATTTTCTATTTAGAAATTTTATCTATATGACAGTTAATTTTTCTAATTTTATGTTTAAAATTTTTAAAATATGACAATTTTAACTAACATTGTGTAAAATGATGTTTTATATATAATTGTTTGAGAAAAGATAAATAATAGTTATTTATGGCTAATAATTTTTTGTTTATAGTAAAATTCTCTAAAACGACTACTCTTTTAATAAATGTCGTTTAAGGTATATTAAGAATTATATTTAATAGGTGTTATTACATAAATTAAAGATTATATTATCTTTAATTAATTATTTTTATAAATTATTTTATACTTTAAAAATAAATAATTATTATAAAAAAGGAATGAGTAGAGTTAGAAAAAAATTAATTAATGTTTATAGTAATTATAAATTGTCAACAATTTTTATTTAACTAAAATATTATGAAATAAAAAATTTTCCCTAAAATAATAAAAAAAAAAAAAAGGGAGAAGGAGTCCTATTTAGGAATGAGGAATATTAATTAACGAAGAATTAAATCCTGATAATTACATGAACTAAAAATTAAAGTCAGAACCTTTTATGTTTATTATGTAGATGTTTGGCAATTTTAAACGTTCAAAGAGACCAATGGATAAAAGGGAGCCACCCAGCACCGCCGTTAAATGGTGGGCAGATGGCTGCCATCTACGTCACTGAGTTCTATTATTATTGTCTACGTACTTTTGTTTGACTCAATTGATGCTTCGGCTTTCCTTGGTGCTGTTGCGGTATTGTTTTTTGGTTTAAGCTTTTTGCTTGTTTAATTTAAAAAGTAGAACCAATGGGCTTTTCTCTGTCACTTTATCATGTTCATCGGATATCGATGCATAATATCCAAAGATTTTGTCTAATTTTAGAGATCAATCTTTGCCATGTGTGTTCTCTTTGACGCTAACTGTTGTTAATTATTATTATTGTTTGTTGTTTTTTTTAAAAAAAATTGTTAATATCTATTACTCCATTCGTTTTTATGAAAATTTAAAATTGTATTTTATCTGTTTCAAATGATATATTGTTTTAATAATAAATTTTTATCTCATAGTACATGATATTTTATAATTATTTATAAATATTAATTGATTTTTTTTTTAATTTTATCAATTTTTTTATAATAATTATTCTTATAAAGTGTATAATAATTTATGAAAATAATTAATTAAAGATAATATAATCTTTTATTTATATAATATAATCTATTAAATATATTTTTTAAAATATATGTAAAAACTTTAAACAACATCTATTACGAAATAAAAAGAGTATTTATTTATTATTTTTATACAATTAATAAAATTTAATTTTTTTTCTCAAATTTGTCCTCATACTCATTAATCTAAAGTTATTAATATTATGTATAATTTTAAAGTCATTCAATTCAAAACTAAAAGTGATTTACTATTAATCTCTTTTTTTTAAAAAAATTTAAGGCTAATTAATTATTTATTAATCAAGTGAAATTTCTTAAAATGTCAATTATATAAGAATGGAGAAGTAATTCAGATTAATAATATTATTAAATTATTTATATAAATATGTATAAATATTTTCACAATTTAAAATATGACAATTTTAATAAATAAATTTAGATTTTCATAAAAACAATGCCAAACATTCTCTAGTTTAACAAATGAAATCAAAATTTTACAATAACAAACAAACATCAACCAAGAAAATTTGTTTTTTAGAGAATTTTTCTTAGACATGAAAGTAGGTTGAGCCAAGAACCTTGAAGGATGTTGAAGCAAACTCATTCTCCAAATATATTAATTTCCACAAAGAAAAAAAATTAATACAACTGAGCAAAACATTATTCTCTCCAAAAAAAAAAAACCATAGATTCATGTTAATGTTTTTAAAATTAGATTATTAGACAATTGATCAATTTTTCATTTAAGAATTTCAAAATAAATTACTAAAATAACTCTAAAAATAAAAAATTTATAAAATGGAATATATTAATAATATGAAATAAGACATTAATTTAAATATAATAAAATTAATTAATAATTTAAAATTTATTAATTTAACTGACCAGTTCAATATGACTTTAAATAGTCTATTCATATTAAAAAATTCTTCTATAAAATGAATTCATGATGAATCATCTAATAAAAAATATTTATATAATATATTTTAAATTTAAAAGTAATAAATATTATGAAATATTATCTAAATAAATTATAAATAATTAATTTATAACAACGGGAATGCACATTAGAATTTCTTCAAGGCATCCCATATTTAGGGAAATTGAAGGCAAGGGCTCGGATATCTACATCTACTGAAGTGGTTCTGGTACTCTACTTTCCTTCCTGGCATCCAAATATAACCATCAAACAAAAAATCATGGGAGGCACGTGATCACAGTCCGGGTAAGAATCCAATGCCACGTAAGACAATTTGTCCCACGTGGATTAGTTGTGCCAAAGGCTCTTTTGACTTTGATCCGTACTAGCAGATATGTATAGGCCCTAGGCCCAGGTGGTGCTTGCTGACACACTCAGTCTATTATAACCCTAAGCTATGTTTGGGGAAGAGAAAAAAAATGGGGGAGAAGGAAAATTAATTAGTTATAGAATCCATAATTTTGCGTTTTCTGATTTACACCCATTTCCCCCCTTATTCAGTACAAAGCCGAAGGAGCCCTTTTTCTTATTTTTGGATGCTAGAGTCTCTTTCCTATTAGGGGTGAACAAAAACCGGAAGGAAAAAAAAAAAAAAATCGATTGAATTAGTATTATTCTATTAATTTTATTTTATATTTTTAGTATAAATCAGCTCAGTTTGATTTTGATTTTAAAAAAGTTTAAATTTTGATTTTAGTTCATTTTTTATATAACAAATTAATAAATAAAAATTATTAATAAATTAAACTAATTTAAAACATATGTAATATAATCAAATCGAACTAAATTTTTATATATTTAGTTCGATTCAATTTATTCAAATTTTTAAAAATTTTAAGTCGATTTAATTCATAAAATATAAAATTCAATTTATTTGATTTTAATAAAAATTAAGTCGAATAAAGTAAATTGATTGAATACTCACCCATACTTGTCATGCGTCTTTCTTTTACTAATTATCAGTATTTTCATAATTAGTTGGAATTAATTGGTTAAATTAATAAAATTAAAAATTAATTAATAATTTAATTTAGTTAAAGTTAAAACTTGACTCATTAAAATTTGATTAAAATAAATATTTAATTAAAAATAAAAATCAAAGTAAATCAATTTAATTCAAACAATTTTGTGTTGTAAAAAATTTAAAATTTTTGAAAATGATATAATTTTACTTAAAATTTCGATATTAAAATGTTAATACCTCATTTAGGAAAAACATTTTTTTATAATTCAATTTAATAATAAAATAAAATATATGTAAATAATTTTATAATAAAATTTATATTTTGAATAAAATATAAATGATGATATTCTTTTTTATTTAAATTAAAGCAATTCGAGAATAAATTGAATAGATTATTCTTTTAAATTTATCCTTAATTAGTTATAAAATGGTGTTTGATATATAATGCATCTTAAATTTGATTCCTTCCTCTAAGAACTTCTCTAATAATACAATTAAGCATAATTTTTAAACTTGAGTTTAGTAACTCATATCTTATTTAGAAGAAAATTTAATCTCGATAAATATATAAAGATACTTCACATCTCGTCTGTATAAAAATGTATTCTCAACTATTGCCACATACAAATAACATTCATCAGCGATCAATTTCTTACAGAATAGTTTGCTTGCAATTATTGACAATTTCTCCTTTACATGAGTCTATAATAAGTGACAAAAAAAACATTACTATTTTCCTCCATGGATCACCATCGACAAACTTTTTATGGATCTCCATGCATGTGATTTCGCAGCTTATCTGTAAGTTTCTCTGTTCTTTCCTCCCCGGTCTTGGCATATTGTTAGCTTCTTCTTGTTGGTCTCTCAATTTTCTGATATGTAATGATGTAATGGGGTTTTGACACGTGGACGCCTGATTCCTGCCATGTCATCTGCAGAGAAGGAGAGGGAATTTTTGGGGTTTTGCCAGGCTTCTACTGCTAGCCATTAGATGATCATGAATTCATAATATCTCAACCAGGTATTGTTGCTGTCAATTTGCTGTGTTTTGGTTTCATGCGGCTTTTTAGACCAATTCCCATGGAAAAGACAAAACTCTCAACCCTCGCCTAACGTTATTTTTTTCTTTTAATTTATGGAAGGTTCAAAGGTCGAAACACCATCGTTAACTACACCATAGGAGAAAATTTCCCCTTTAAATAGCTGTACTATAGTAGTGAATAAAGATAGTAAAACTATTATAATACTTCTTTCATTTCTAAATAGAAGTGAGTAATCTCATAACTGAATCACATAAAAAATAAATAAATGAGACGATTTCAAAAATTTTATGACATCTGAATCGATAATTAAACTGAATTGTCCATCTTAGAACTAAACCATAAATTGATATTCAAACTGTAATATATATATATATATTATTTTTATTAATTAACTCTCTCAATTAGTATATATTACTAATAATTAGATTATTTATTAATTATTAATTAGTAGTAATTTCAATTTCACATTTAATGTGTAAGTTATTAAATTATCACTTATTTATTTTAGTCTTAAATGATTAAAAGTGAAAAATATAAAAATTATTTTATTTTGGCTTATAAAAATATAAATTTTAATTTTTAATAAATTGAAACAAACCGAATTTTTGAAAATGGTACCGAACTGTATCATCTCCAAAGAACAAAACTGAACTGTTTCAAATTTATGAAAAGTCGAACTAAAAATTTGGAACAGTACTATTCTCCACTTTCAAAATCTCCGAAATTTTAGTCCGGCTCCAAATATTTTCAAATCTTCAAATTGGACCAATATAAAAGTAATGGTTCTAAGAGGCTTGTAGATAAATTTTATTAATGATTTTACTATTTGCACTTTTTTAGAGTGTAATTTTTTTTTTTAAAAAAGTGTCAATAACTAGACCTTGAAGCAAAATATTTTTTTTTTCTAAAAAATCAGTTATTTAGAAACGAAACGAATAATACATAAAGAGAATCAAACTTAAGACTCTTAATTTTCTTGATTCACGTGCACAATATATGTTTTTGTGTGTTTTGTCCTATTTTTAATGAATAGATAAAATTATTTTATAGAATTTAAAATTATGTATAATAATTTATATAGTAATTATTTTTAAACTTATTATTCACTAAAGTTTAAATTTATAATTTTGCAATACTAAAGATCATTTTAATATTATTCTCTCAATTTTATAATAGATGTCGTTTAAAATTTTTATAATTATATAAGCAAAATATTATATTATCTTTAATTAATTATTTTATTGTTTATTTTATAAAAAATAATTATTATGAAAAAGAGAAAGAGTAAATTTAAAAAAAATTAATTAATATTTATAAATAATTATAAAATTTTCTATATTATGAAATAAAAATTTTATTAAAAAGATGTTTAATTTGAAATAAATAAATATTAAATTAAAAATGAGTAGATTATTTTGTCCCGGCAGCACGTAAATTAGGAGTTGGTGTGACCGGGGACAAGGAAAAACTGGCGGTCAAAGGGGGTGAGGCATGCGTGCAGTATTTGCAATTTTGAGGTGATCAAGGCCACACGGCTGGCCACTTGGACCCATCGGATTATAATAATGATGACAATTATAATTAATTCTTTTGATTGAAACCCCCAATAACACCTTTGATTAGATTACTAATTACATGCTTACATGAGAGACAACTTTGGAAAAACCACTTGTACGGCTGCTTGTCTTGTTATGGGCTTTGTAATTTCTTTCTCGTTATAATTTTGCTTTTTTTTTTTTAATTGATTAGTGAGTTACTAATTATACTTTGAAAATCCAATATTTTAACATATTTTTTTTATATTTATCCAATATCTCATTTTTTTAACTCTCTTAAAAAAAATTATTATATTTTTATTGCACAATTAATCTTCAGCCATAATCTAATTATTGGAAATCGAAATTTACTAAGTGTCATATTATTATTATTATTGGGCTAAATGCATCATGAGACTCTTGAATTTTGCTCATTTCTACTATTGAGTCCACAAATTTTGATTTGTTAACATTGAGTCCTAAACTTTTATTTTTAGTAGATTTCACTTTTTTTAATAGCTAATTCACGGCCAATTGAGAGATTACTAACTGCGAGTCAGATCACATAATCTAGCTACGTGTCTTAATCCTTTGATGAATGTATCAGCTGCGTGTCCTAATCCTTTGGAATCAATAATTAAATTTGAGGATTCTAGAGTTCCAAGTATAAGAATCTCAAAAAATAAGAAGTCACAACTAAGACTTCTACTTCTTCATAAGTTGCAAAAATGGGGAATTCATAAGTATCAAAATGGAACTTTTGGAGGAGTACAACAATCACGTGGAGTAGACAATTATCTTCTATTGCTTCTATGGAAGTTTAACTCGAATGTGCACCTCGAGGACAACAACACATCCAGACAGAAAAGTTTTTTAAATGTGCTTAAGAATAAGTAGAATGAATGAACTTTATGGATATTTGTTTAGTTTTCAAAATTTTATGATTTTGATTGTGGTTTTTGCATTTGATAAAAGATACTTTTTGTGAACTCTTTGTTTGGTATAATTATAGGTACAATGAAAGAGCTCAACTATTAAAGAGGTTGACACTGAGGATAAGAAATCAAATTTATGGATATGGAAGTGAGCCTACAACAACATTAAATGAGGAGATAACAATGTTAAAGCAAGAAATTAAAACATTGAAGACTAAGCTAAAGGAAGCTCATAAAGGTAGCAGGAAACTGAAGCGAGAAAGAGATTTGATTGTGCTTGGAATTATGGTGTTGTTGTGTTTCTATTTTTGGTGTGTTTGCTGAAAGATTACTAAGAAAATGAGAAAGTTTGGAAAGGTGAAATAAGAGGGTTTAATGAGAAAGTAAGGAAAATGCCTATTGGAAATTAGTTTCCATTGTAGAAGCTTTTGGGTGTAATTTAGGTTTGTTCTTTTTTTTGGATGTAATTTGGTGTACTGTGCGAAACTAATACTAGTTCTCTTTTATGGACAAATTAATGAGTAATTGAAGTTGATCTTTTGTACAAATGTCGTGTTCATATTATCTACAAACTTTAGCTTAATTGTAGCATGACAGTAATGATAATTTCCATGAATCATTAAATCATATATACGTTGTAATTTTGATAAACTAATAGCTTGCTAAATATCTAGCAAAATGAGATCAAATTATGTTGGAAAATGACATTTTGCTTCTCAAACTACTAACACATACAACATTTCGCAAAATAATAGCAACATGATAGTTTAGATAACTTGTAGCATACATATAACATATTGCAAATATAAAAGCTATCCATAATGACAGTTTAAAAAGCTTTGAAAATTTACAAAATGACAATTTGTAAATATACATATTTCCAATATTTCAAAATCAGGCTAATGTATAGTCAAGATAGGCCACATGTATAATGAACAAAAAATTACACAAAATGCCTTGGTGAAGAAAGGCAACATAATTCAAATTTTCCAAGCTTAACTAAGACATTCAAAAATCAAAATTATAACCAATGTTCATCACAAATCTTCATTGAGTTCGTCTCAAATCTCCTATCTTCAATGAGCTATTTTTGTTCATTAGCTGAGACATTCTTAGTTGTTTTGCTTCATGCAATTGTCTTCTAGTAATAACCTTTTTTTTCTCCTTTCCATTGTAGTCCTCTAGGTTGGTGTTCAGTTATAATCTGGTACAAGCCATAAGCATATTAATACACACAGAACATAAGTTGAAAACAATAATACAAGTTATTACACTTGCAAGATCAGTTTACTTTGGCCTAAAGAAGACCATGTAGCTTAAGAGGAAGTTGCAAGAGTAGATGACTTTTTCACTCCACCAAATCTTAGAGTTGTACTAGTAAAACCAACAATTATTGATTGCTTTTTTAGGGGTTTAGTGGGTTGAGTTATAGGATTAGATTTCTTAAACTTGCTTTTAGTTATGAGGGTGGCAATTGACTTGTTTGAGCATGTCCTTATTGACTTGATGAATTGGCAGGATTATCACTTATTATTATTATTATTATTTTGCCTTTTTGCCTTATTTTTAGCTCACAATAAAATAGTTCATGTATATAAATATAAAGGCAAGCTAATAACATCACACACATATATAATTAAGATCACATATATAAGTACATGAATACCTGATTTACATTTGATCTCTTTGGACAACCTTTGACATTATGACTTATAGCTTTGCATAATTTGTAAGTCATAATTCTTCATATTCTATATGCCTTTCCTACCTCTCTTTGTTCTTCCTTATCCTTTCTTCTAGCCTTTTTAGGTTTTCCTGGTCCTTTCTTGAAATTATGAGATATAATTGCTTCTTTCCTTGTATCAAGCCACATATTTCTCCCTTTCACTAGTTGCATGCACACAACATATGCCTTTTTATAGGTATCCTTATGGTACTAATGATCTATACATTCTTTAACTTGATTATGTTGACTGTAAACGACATATACAACATGGGAACGTGGGATTCTTGTCAAATCCCGTGGTCGTAACTTGAACCTTTATTTCTTCAAGCATTGTTCTTGCCTTCAATATCCATCCATTGAAAGTCTCAGCCAAGTTTTTGTCAGCAATGTCACAGGCCACATTTATCTTAAAGAACACTTTACAGAACAATGTGACATTATATTCCATGAGATCTTTCGTTATCCCATCTTTTTGATTATTAAGTTCCTTCACATTTTGTTTTAGTTCAGCTTCAAATGTTGCTTTTGCATATCTCTAAAATGCTACTTTTCTTTCTTCCCTTTTCCATTACTTGCACCAAGCTGCATAAACATGTCTTGTACATTTCTTGTGCTTAATTTTTGGCAGTTCATCTCTCATTACACTCTCTAAACCTTGTATGCATATGCATACACACACACACACACACACACATAACAAATTGCATTTAATTACTTTTTATATAAACAACAAGTTTATAATAACATACCTTTTGTATATTAGAAATAATTATGAATCCTTCTCAATCTCTTAAAGGCAAATCATGCTTTAAACATCCCAAGAATTAGCTCCAATTCCACTTGTTTTCAGTTTCAACCATTGAATAAGCTATTGGGAACATTTGATCGTTCTCATCCTTCCCAATTGCGCATAACAGTTGGACCTTCCACAATCCTTTTAGAAAACAAACATCTAATCCTATGATTGGTCTACAACCAATAATGAAACCTTTATTGCAAGCTTCAAAACACACATAAAACCTTTTAAACTTATTATTATCTAATGGATCATCAAGATTGTCCCTATTGGTTGTCACTACACATGTTGTTCTAGGATTACTAGCTTTAATTTCTTGAACATAATTAGGTAACATAACATACTTTTGCTTATAGTACCCTACTACCTCTGTTGTCACTGTGTTCTTAGCATTCTTGCACACATTGAGGTTCACATGTAACTTGAGCTCTAATTTTCATAGCTTCTATCAAGTTGGCCAATGATTTTGTTTTGGAAGTGTTTTGCAACAAAATTGCTTATTGCGAACACACTTTTTTATACCTTATAACACTTGTGATAGGGGTTATATGTCTTTACAACTAAGGTTTCATTATTATTTTCTTTACTAGCAAAAAAAACCTAAGGGCAACATGTTAAACATTGTGCCCTAATCTTGCTTGGTTCATTCTTTTTGAACCTCACACCAACACCCTTAAAGATGGCATATTTAGCTAAAACATCCCTTAATTCTTCTACATTCTTAAAAACCATACCAAGGCAGAAATAGGGATTTGTGCTGATAGGTCAAAACTAGCTTTCCTACTATATCTCCTAAGTGCATCATCACCATATTCTTCATCACTTTCTGAATAGTAACTACTATAGTCAAAAGAATGATAATATTTACCATTATTTCCATTAATAGCTCTACCACTTATCTCATCATCTTCATTTACTAACTCTAATGCCTCTTCATCCACTGCATTATCTATATTTTCTTCATTCTTTTCATGCTTTTTATGCTTGTTATTATTCAAAATTTTAACATTGACATATGTACCACATATACCCTTCTCTCCATTACTATATTCTCTAACTTTTTTCCTAGATTCAACTAATTCTAACTCTTCCTCTTCATCATCAAATAAAATATTAGAGTCATGCAAGTTTTGTGTTAACTCATCAAAGGTTAGATGAGGTTCACCTCCCTCTTTCTTAGCATCCTTTAACCCTTTTCTAACATCCTGCAACTTAACACACTCTAACCTTACATAATTTGCTTCATTTCTAGTATCATTTTTCATTTCCTTCAGATCATTACCACTAAAATTAACATTCTCATCTAATTAAGCCATAACTTCTTCTAACCTTTCCATAACCTCTTTTTCCTTCTCAATAACATCTACAAAAGGTTGTGGTTTAAATATACTTCTAGTCTCATCACTTATATTAACCCCATTGTGATCAATATAAAAATCAACCCTATCTTTACTATTCAGCTTACTACATATGACACTGACCTCTTTGTCATCACTAAGCTTTTCAAACATTCCACTAATTAAATCTTTAGGATAAAGTCCCTCAATCTTTTTATACCTTAATTCCTTCACACATGACATTATAGCAGGGTATGATAGACTATCAATGTCTATTTCTTGTTCTACTCTTGTTATCACCCCATGTATATATATCTATTTCCCTTTTCTTATCTGAAAATTACCTTTATGATTGATCACAAGATCAACACATGTGTCAACCATCATGCATTATCATAACAATACAAAAGAAAATTTTAGTTTCCATCAATGTAGTGTCACACTCTACTTTGAAAACCATGCAAAAACTAAAAACATAAATTAGGCTGTAAATAATATAAATAAGCAAATCATCACCATTTGGGACCACAATAGATAATATAAGAAAAAAAAATCACTTGCCCAATATGGAATTGACCAAAAAGAGTTCCATCACTATAAATAAAGAGTTTGTTTTCGTTCTTCAATATCAGCAACAACAACTTTCCTTTTTGACACCATGAAGGCAACCACTCTAACAAATAATTATAAGAATGGTCATAAGGATTTGTGAGACAATGATTAGCTTTTCTCTGTTTAGGGATTTCTATTTGTTTAGTTTATGCAGCTTAATAAAGACTTAAGTCAACAATAACACATAGCTCATTGAGGTTAGAGACAAATTAAGTAAATTAGCTAAATAGTGTGTTTCCTAACAACTCTTCTCATGGCTTCATCTCTTTTTGTTCTCACGTGCATTTAATAGCATGTGTAGTGTTGTCTTAGCTGGCTGCAAATCAACTGTTAAAAGGGCAGAATTAGTAAAAATAAAAGTCCAGGGGCTCAATGTCGATAATTCAAAGTTCTTGGATTCAATAGCAGAAAAAAGCAAAGTTCAAGGGTCTTAGGATGCATTTAGCATATATTATTATTATTATTATTATTATTATTATTATTATTATTATTATTATTATTATTATTATTATTATAAATCAAAGTGAGATTTTGATTTAATTTGAAAATTTAATCTAAATCAAACAAAAAAATAATAATTTGAATTCAATCTCACTATAAAGGAAATTTGAAATAATTAAAAAATTAAAAAACACAATGAAGTATGTAATTCTTTAAATTTTTTGTAAAAAAATCTTAAGTTTTTATCATTATAATGTATGTTTAAATATTGGCAGCAACACATCACTTACTTGACAGATCACCAACAGAGATAGCATAAGCGAAAGTTGTTCTTTATGGTCTACAGTTGGCTCAAAATGAAGGTCTATTTTCACATAATGATGGGAAGTGATTGTCTAAATATTATATTGAATTATCACAATAAATCATTGGCATTGACGTACCTTACTTTTTATTTATAAGATATTATAGATTTAATTTCTAATTTTGTTAATTTTAATTTTCTCATATTTCAAGATCTACAAATGAAGCAACCTATTTTCTAGCCAAATTTACCTTGACAAAGATGAAAGACTCAATTTTTTTTGGAAAGGTTTGACACCTCCTCCGATTTGCTTTTCTATATCCAAGATTTTTTTTTTGGGTTTAATGCAGTTGCTTTTCTCAAAATCGCTTATTATTAGAGAAACAAACTTATGCTGGTTAATACTCGATAGGTTAAGGACTTGGCATTAATCCACTTTTGTTTTGGGCTTCAAATGATCGTTGGCTCAACGTGGTGAGAGACAAAAACACAAATGAGATGTCAATTTGTATATCATGAACTTCGGTATATATTACATCATAAACTTGAATGTACATACAATTAAATATTAATGTATATGCAGATAAATATTAATATACATACATTTCAATTTACATATAGTTCAATATCAATATATTTAAATTCAATGTAAATGCATTTCAATATCAATGTATATACAGTTAAGACCAAATGTACATACAAATCTAAGTCCATAAAGAAATATGAACATGGTCCATGATATAATTTGCAGTGAGATGTCTTTTCATTGTCATTTTTTTGGGTATTTTTATAATAAGAATATTTTCAACATTAAGTTTTTTTTAGTGATTTTAAAGATATATTTTTCATGTCAAATTATTGCATCTAAAAATATTTATGAATCAACTAATCATTTGAAATTAGATGGATAAACTTTTAATTACCTTCATTTTTTTATATTTATATTATTTGCTGATATTTTAGTTTAATGGTAATATGAGACTATTTAGGAGTGAACGTCATAATTCTAATATCATTAATATAATCAGTTATTAATTTATGACCATAATATTATAATTCATTAACAAGTCATTATTATAATTCAAATAATTACACAAAATACACTACATAGGATTCATATGTTCTCATAATTTAAGCTACTAATCTTGCAAAAGACGCACCAACATCATAAACAAATCCAACTTCAAACTGACTAATAGAAAAGAAAGCCAAATGTAATGAAGTTTAATAAACCATATAATATGTTTCCCCTTTATTTTGCCATATGTGTCTACTGATCAAACTAGAGTTCATCCTTGCGCTTAGAGGGTGCTTTCTTGATGTTTGAGCTCATCTTGACAGGATAGGATGCCTCCAAAGTAATACCACATAGTCCTTCTTCTGCTTCAATCCCTCTTTCCATCCTGATGTAGCCATTAAATCCCCATTGAGACCCCCATGAATTCTTCACTATCCAATACTTTGTTCCATCTAACGTCGTTCCATATCCCACTAGTGTTACCCCATGGTTCAGCTCTGCACCGCAGTGTCCAGCGGATACTCCCTGCAATTTCAGTAGGATCAGTTTTTGAGATTTTTATTTTTGGTTGATGCAATAAGAGTTATTTGGCTTAGCTTAGTATATTCTCTCCCTCTTTGGTTGACCCAAACAGAATTATTTTATGATGAGATTAGTAAATTAAGTAAATTTAGACTCAAAATAACAAGAAAGAGCATATTCTCTTACCACTTGAGTCAGCATCCATCAATAGTAAGGCTGAAACCTCAGTCGGTTCGGTTCAAATCGAACTGAAAATTTTAAAAATCGAATAGATCGAATTTAGTTTAAATTAAAACCAAATCGACCGAAATTTAAGAAAAAATCGAAACCAAACCGAATAAAATCGATTTGGTTTGGTTCGATTTTCGGTTTGGGCTCTCAATGAGCTGTAATTGTGATAAATTAATTTGAGTTTTTTTTTTAAATCTTATATAGACTTCTAATGTTAGCCTTTGAAAAATTTATATTTAGTTTTTTAAACTCAAATTAAAAGACAAACTAAAAAAACCTACAAATCGATTTAATCGGTTTTCTTAATTCTAAACCGAACCAAAATTGAAAATCAAATTTCTTTATTTTTCTAAACCAAACCGAACTAAATTTATTTTAAAACTGAATCAAATAGACCGAATTCACTTAATTCGGTTCGATTTTTCGGTTTCGGTTCGGTTTTGCTCACCCCTAATCAATAGTCTTTGAGCTAAGTGTACGCTGTACAATTTTTTTATATGAAAGATTCTTCAGTTTAAAATTTATGATACAGGGCTTTTAATGTAAGAAACTTGCCTCAGAGTAGAACTGAAGATCCTTGCCACCAGCATCTATTGCAATTGCTACAGGTTGGTTAGCAACAGCTTTCATCAATGCATTCTCAGCGTTTCGGGTACCATTTCATACCCATCAATAGTCACCATAGGAGAATTCATCTGCAAACCAAGAACGATATATATTTTTACATGTCCCTAAGCTCATACACGCTAATGTTGAGTCATGTGTTAATGTTGTTAACCAATTAGCTTTGGTTCAAAGGTATTGGAGTCTTATATGTAGCTGCGAGGTTGTAAGTTATTGGGAGCATGTATGACAAAAGAAATTTATCGATGGTGTATTAACCTTGTCCGAGTCACAAGAACCATCTCTGGCAGTGTGAGGATAGTTATTCTCTGTTGTCAAGCCACCGTTTCGTTCAATAAACTTGAATGCTTGTTCCATCAATCCTCCATTACAGCCATGGTTTTCAGAGTTGCAATCAACTAGCTCCTGCTCATATAGAGAAACTAACTTTCCAGTTTTGATTTTGTTAATACCCTCCACTGCTGCTACACTTGAAAATGCCCAACAGCTACCTGTAACATAACATAGGAATTGGTCAAAATTCTCATCTCTTCTAGGAGTTGAAACGTGCAGATTATTGAGTATCCGCATCATAATATCCGATTTTTTTCAACTCTTGAACTTAATGACTTTAAGGACTTACCGCATTTGCCTTGGTCCTTGATGCCAGTGACTGCTTCTCTCTTCCTCCAATCAACTGAAGGTGGAAGATCAGTGTTCTCATGCGAGAACCCAGTTTGCCGGCGAAGACCATGGACCATCCTCAAATGACTAACCTTTGATCCTACGTAGTGTTGCATGAACTCATGATTCGTCATATCAGCAAACTTATTCAGTCTCAATTTATAAGGCTTATCCTTCTGGTTGGGCTTATGAACATGCTTCAAATTCTCCTTGAACACATTGAAACGCTCGCTTTTATCGGTGAGGCTACGAGAGACCGCGTGGTGGCTCCTCCATCTCTCGTACAAGTTCCACAAACTGTCCTCTGAAGCTAAATCCTCCTCCTGGTAATCAAAACTTTCAGCTACCTTCAACTCCAGCACTAGTGAAAGTGCAACTAAGATGACCTTTTTTGCATTCATAATGGTTAACTTGTTACAAATCAAGAAAAGGGTTATCAAATTATGTCATGCATGCTATCTCAAGGATGTCATTACTTGTATTTACAGTCACAAGTAAGACATGTGTTCATGCCTTTTTTAGGGGTTCATGCTTTTTTTAGGGCTTCAACAAAAACTAAGCAGAAAAGGTTAAAGATTCTGCCCGAACAACAGAAAGAATGTGTCTTTACATAATCATGATGAAGTCTTCGGGATACTGAGCTATTTACGGCTTTAAAGAGAAGAAAGAGGACTCTTGTCTGTTTCTAGGGGTGAGGATGACCCCATCTTTGGTCCATTCTGGAATCAACATGCCAACCGCGTTCTTGTTGCTTAACTTGTTTTTATAAGGTGACGAATTGTTACCTTGTTTTAGACACTGATTATGTAGCTACACAGGACAGTAGTGGCCAATTAAGAAAACATTATCAGCATAAGGAAAATAAACGTTGCATATAGCTCATTATTACGTACAGAACTCTTTTTGTAGTTGCAATACGACAGTTTATATTGAACTATATTTTTTTCCCAATAATTTGGCTTAAACTGATTCACAATACTTGAAGTAACTACAACAAACCCATTGAACCAAATGCTTATTGGTCCGTGTTCATTTGTACTCATCAACATGAATGTGTGACAATTAACGTTGGAGAAAGGCTTAGCCAGTTATCGTTCACTCAACACAGTTGGAGAGTTACTCACTCCAACACACTTGCTCTGCTATTTGAAATGAAATTCTTACCATGCAATACTTCAACGCTTCACATTTCAATCATGCACTACTCAAATTTCAATCATACACTACTCACATTTCATCTTATGTGGAAT
The DNA here is from genome assembly GCA_949677035.1 of Omphalea diandra. Classification (NCBI taxonomy): domain Eukaryota; kingdom Viridiplantae; phylum Streptophyta; class Magnoliopsida; order Malpighiales; family Euphorbiaceae; genus Omphalea; species Omphalea diandra. Next base: position 21,613 of record CATIWR010059061.1, on the reverse strand, counting down.
TAATCCAAACCAATGCAAGTCCCTCTTTATTTCATCAGAGATAACAGCAGCGATAAATGTTTTCTGTTCACCTTTTTGTAAAATGTTGGTTCTTTTTGGCTGGTTGGAGCAGGCGCTGTGATTTTTGCCATGAAGCGCTTGGTAACACTAGAGCTGGCAATTTTTTATTCAACCCAAAATAAATCCAGTATGATCTAACTCTTGAATTGATTCAATTTACATTATTTAAAAATTAACATGATATATGTATTTTTAAAGTTTGAAGTTAAGAGTGACCTACACGATTCTAAACTTGAAAATTATTTAAATTTCTTTTTGCACAATGACTTTGTACAATGACCTATTGATTCAACCTAGAGTGATCTGTCCTAAATCTGTCTGACTCGATCTGTTTGCCACCTCCAGATGACACTCAGTGATGATAGGCTGAAAGAATGGCCTCTTGTCCAAACTTTTACTAACACTGGTTCTTGATCATTTCCTCAAGACTAATTGTGCTCCAATTCCACTCTTGTAAAGCATGTTTGATATTGCTAATGCCAAAAATTGTTGACTAAGACTGCAACATTCATAAGTTTTGAGATGTTTTAGCTATTCATGAAGTACCTTGCTAATTTTTCCTACATTAACCAATGGAAACTCATAATTCCATGTGAAAAAGAAGTACCAATATACACGCAGGACAGCAAAAGCTATGTAACAGTTCCTACCATTGAATGTTCATGAGGTAAACTATTGAAAAGAAGCAAAGTGAAATGGATTTCTTCCATTTTTTGATAATTTATCACTACTACCCATTTCCTAATGTTACAATGAACAATATATGATCATATCACATGACGCATCATAACAGAAAAAAGAAAAGGCAGTCGCCTTTAATTGTACAAGAAAAGTTGGGGTGCAAAGAAAATCTATTTCATGAAAAAAATCTAGCTCCTGCAAATTCGTGCTACTCATTGGATTGATCAGGCTCATGTGGGTTCCATGAATCCAATGGACACAAATTCAGATGATATGGTATTTCTCATTCCAATAAACTGCTACTGAAAGTCATGTAAGAATGGTAGAGTGGGACTTGCATTAGAGCCACTCGTTTGGATTTGGTCCCAATTCAAAAATTTCCTGATCAAATATTTGAGCAACTGAGGAGTTTGGGATTGATGAACAATGGCATGGAGATACTTCAAATTCTCCTGCAGCTTATCGAGTTCATACCCAAGAAAAGGAACCTGATTTTTTCTTGTCAAAGCCCTAGAAGGATTAATAGAGAGAGACCAATCAAATTTGGAATAAATTGTCTGCTGCAAGTTAGAAACAAGCTGAAACTTTATCAAATCCAACCTTAAGGACAAGGTTGAGCTCAAATGGGATGGGAGGGTAATACAGTTACCCAGCTACTGTTGTGATTCTACATGAGCAGAAACATCTAAATCATCCAATTACTAATTATAATAGTTATTAGTTAGTAATTACGACGATTAGAGGATCAAAATTGATAGTTAGGCAAGTATTTATACAAAAATACAGATGTATTCATTATTATGAGAAAATTAATAGCATAAACCTGTTCTTTTCCCCTTATTCTCTCTCTTTATCTCTCCTTCTCTTATTTTCTCTCTTTCCCTTTGTTTCTCACCCTTTCCTTCTCATCAAACAAATCCATTGTGATCAAGGGTCACAACATCATCAAACAAAAGATATTTTCTTTAACAACATCACACAAAATTCACCCAATGACTTCTTGACAGTCTAGGAGAAAGATTGCCGTCAGATGAGGAATTACAGGCAGATAACTAAAACAACTCAACTTCCAGAAGACATATTAAACACAAACCATAAGCTCTTGGACCAAAGGGACTTCCAATTATTGGCGTCATCTAAAACTGAATGTAAAAATTATACTCCTCTCTCACTTGTGTCATCAAAAGCTTCCATTGAACATGCTATTTCTGTTGCAATGTGATCAGAGTGATGAAACATAGTACTAGAGAAGCCTTATGTATTGATGAGGTTTACATCGAAATCAATATACAGCAGCATCTCTCTTCTCCCTAAACACAAATGAAGAATGGTGATTTCATTTAATTTAAGGCACACAGTCATGTTCTCACAAGCTTTACACGGCAACCAAAGAAAAAAAGGTTTGCACCAGAGACAGAACGAAGAACAGGTGAAATTACTGATTATATCAACTTCTAATGATAGAACAAGCTGGAAAACGATAAAACAGAACAACAAAGGGCATGCGACAACCATGGTCAACAGCTCATCAGAGCAAATTATGCTTATGGTAACTCAAATCCAAGAAAAACAAAGATGCTAATACGAAAAAGGAGAGAAAAAGCCACTGAAGTTATTAAGCAAGAGACTTTTCCCTTTCTTTAGCTTGTCGAAGCAGCTCTTCCCTCACTCTCCTGATCTCTGCTTCCTTCTCCATTCTCTCCTTCTGTGTCACAACATCAAATCCAAATCACCATTACTGAAAATAAAAACTTTTTGGATCTACATGTTGTTTGGTGGCAAATGAATCCTCATATTTGGTTTAAATATATAATTCATTTCGAATTTACAGGCTTACTAGCTTGTATTTTAAAAGCTTGAGTTTAAAGTTTATTCGCAAACTCAAGCATAACCAATTCCATAGAATTAAAAAAAAAAAAATTAGAATTCTAAACAAATTCTTAATGCAGATTTGTAAGTGAAGATCACAAAATTGCATAGAATTCATTTATACCAATCACCCTCCTAGAAATTTTTAACAAAATGGGTACATTAATTAACAAAGAAAGTTTTGAACTTTCAATCCCTACAACCACAAAATCTAACATATAGCCTTAGCCAGCAGATCTAAGTAAGGATTTAATTAATTGACAATGGTAACAAACCTAAAAATTCAAACTTTTTCTTGGGTTTGGTTCTAACTAAACATTAAAACTGAAGCACATACTACGAAAGAAAAGAGAAAGAACCTTTTCGTCTTGATGGAGGGCAATCCAGACATGAACCTTCTCCATTGATTGCCAAAATATGAAGGCTCCTAATGACATCGCAAAGTACGTTGCCACTCTCACCATTTTCTCGTCTTCTTCTTCTTTTTTCTAGATTTCTTCAGCTAATGGAGAATTGGAGAAGGAAAAGAGTGCGTGAATTATTGTGTACAACTCGGTTCATTTTTACCTTCCCTGCACCCTCTTTGTCTGCCCCATATCTGGATTTGGGTTTAATCTGTAAGTGCTAGAACAACGAGTAAACGACGACGTTTGCCTTCAGTCGCTTGTATACTTTATTGTGGATATTAAATTTCTCGTTGTACATTATAATATTTGCATTATTTGATTGATCTGAAGTTATTTCCAGCATCTTTTTGGACTCAATTACAAGAACAAGAAGAACACAAAAACAATACATGTACAAGGAGAAAATTTTTCAATATGGAATGAAAAATATACCAAGTAAATTGACGTCATTAGATTTATTTATAGAGTATCAGAACTCAATAATATTTGCAAGTAAAATTCAATAATGCATGAGCTGATACAAATATATCCTAATCATATTTTGAGAAAAAAAGAAAGCAAAGTTTAATAAAAAAAAAGATAAGATTTTTGGAAATTAACATTATTGTGAATAAAAAGCTTGTCTTAGTTGCAAAGGAATCTTGCTGAAGCACTTCTTTGACCATATTGGTTTGTCTGGGATTGAATGTTTAAGAAGAGACAATTTACTTGGCCTTCATTAGACCTGAAAATATTGCAATCTTCTTGTTTTAACTAATGGATGGTGCAGCATAAGGGAATAACTATAGCACAACAGCAGACTACCTTCTTGAATCTAAAGGAAGAATGGATACAAAAACATGGTGGTAGTTGTATTAGTAGGAAATAAGAAATATGACCACTTTCTCCACATGAATTGATCATACATAGTTTCAAATATTTGTTCCATGTCCACATAAAAAAAGGGGTTTGAGAGTTTCAAAATTATTACTTACAACTAATTGCTTCATTTATATGATTTATCATCCTTGAGCCAGTTCTGGCTAATTAATAATAAATTCCTAGATTGTTCTGCTGACTTGATGATTCTGAACTTTGAACTAGTCACTATGAAAGTTAAAATGAAAATATCCAGGAACATTGGCCCTTTCTGCCTCATTACTTTATGTAGATTCTTATCATATACACAACAGGACTATTGAGTATTGAAACATTCAATCATGGGCTCAAAATGGTGAGCGAACACTCAAAAACGCAGAGCTCAGGTTGTTGGAATTATGGAAAGCAACATCCTAATAAGAATATAGTATCCTACCAACAGCCGGCTTAATGTGAAATGTGGGCTTATTTATTTGTCATCACTAAGTAGTGAAAAGACAATAAAAGGAGTTTATAGAGAACTAACGTTGCAAATGAAGAATTTGAGCTGAAACAAGAGTCTAAATTACATAAACCTGCTGATATGGGGACTAAAGGCAGCCTCTTTCATTACTTTGATTGGATAGACAAATTGCTGATTTTAGTTGGAACTTTGGGCAGTATTGGAGATGGGATGCTGACACCACTTACCATGTATACTCTTAGTGGTGTGATTAATGATTATGCTACTTCTGAGTCCGGTACTGGTATATCTCTCTCCATTGAAGTTGTAGACAAGGTACTCTTAATTAGTAATTCTTATAGAGAGAGTTACACTCTTTTCTCCTGCTGTTCTTTTGGTGATATTTGTCATTTGCTTAACACCAAGCTAAAAAGCTGTTCTTTATTTCCTCTAACAGTATTCTTTGAGGCTGCTCTACGTGGCAACATTTGTTGGAATATCTGGTTTCCTTGGTATGTGTCAATTATGCCAAGAAAGTTCAGAAAGCACAAGATTATTGAATATAAAAAGAATCCCATTTGGATCGAGAATTCATTAACTTGAATGGATTATATCATCTTTTTGTGGATGTGTAAATGATAATGATACATCTCTTTAGAGGCTAGTCAGTATATGATACTAATAGTTGAATGTTTACTCTTTATATATTATTATGCAGAAGGAATTTGTTGGACACAAACAGCAGAAAGACAGACTTCTAGAATGAGAATGGAGTACCTAAAATCAGTCCTGAGGCAAGAAGTTGGTTTCTTTGATAAGCAAGCTACTTCTAACAGCACCTTTCAAGTCATCTCTGCCATCTCTTTTGATGCACATTCGATCCAAGACGCTATAGCCGAGAAGGTTCTGAGCATCATTAGTGCTGACGCTGGTTCTTAATCTTAATTTTCTCGTCCTGAAACTGTTTAGATTTCCTTTGCTGCAGATACCAAATTGCCTGGCTCACCTATCATCATTCATCTTTACCTTTGTAGTCGCCTTCATACTTTCTTGGCGACTGGCATTGGCAACCTTGCCATTCACTATCATGTTCATCATTCCAGGAGTAGCATTTGGGAAGCTACTAATGCACGTAGGGATAATGGTGAAAGAAGCCTATGAAGTGGCAGGAGGGATAGCATAACAGGCAATCTCATCGATCCGTACTGTTTACTCATGTGTGGGAGAGCATCAAACATTGGAAAGATTTAGTAGTTCACTTCAAAAGAGTATGCAGCTTGGTATAAAGCAAGGCTTTACTAAGGGATTGCTGATAGGGAGCATGGGAATGATCTTTGCTGCTTGGGGTTTTCTGGCTTGGGTAGGCAGTGTTCTTGTCACTGAAAGAGGAGAAAATGGTGGAGCTGTTTTCGTGTCCGGAACCTGTATTATCTTAGGTGGAGTGTAAGTTCTTCACTCTCTCTCTCTCTCTCTCTCTCTTTCTCTCTTTTTTTTTTTTCAATTCTTGCTTTGTTTAGATAATATGTTCTACATGTGGATTCCTTTAAAATCTAATCTATGATGCATGCAAAACTCATCTGAATCTTTTATCATCAGGTCCATCATGAGTGCACTTCCGAATCTTTCTTTTCTCTCAGAAGCAACAATAGCTGCAACTCGAATTGAAGAGATGATAGATCAGGTACCTGTTATAGACTATGAAGATGAGAAAGGGAAAATCTTATCATACTTGAGAGGAGAAATTGAATTTAAGAAAATTGACTTCAGCTACCCTTCACGACTAGATACTCCAATTCTTCGAGGATTCAATCTTAAAGTGCAGGCAGGGAATACAGTAGGCCTTGTTGGAGGCAGTGGTTCAGGGAAGTCTACAGTCGTTTCTTTGCTTCAAAGATTTTATGATCCTAATAGTGGAGATATTCTCCTTGATGGATATAAAATAAAGAGGCTTCAGCTTCGATGGTTGCGATCCCAGATGGGATTGGTTAATCAGGAGCCAGTTCTCTTCGCAACAACGATAAAGGAAAACATTCTATTTGGTAAGGAAGAAGCTCCTATGGAACTTGTTGTGAAGGCTGCCAAGGCTGCAAATGCACATGACTTCATCCTTAAGTTACCTGACAGATATGATGCACAGGTAAGCAACATTTTTTTTTTTTTTTTGTTTCTCTTTGCTCAACTAGAAAGTTTTTAAATTCACAGAGTTTTAACGTGGCAATATTTTTTATAAATAACTCAGGTAGGCCAGTTAGGAGTTCAGCTGTCAGGAGGGCAAAAGCAAAGAATTGCCATAGCGAGGGCTTTAATTAGAGATCCAAAGATCCTTTTGCTCGATGAAGCCACAAGTGCTTTGGATGCAGAGTCTGAAAGAATAGTCCAAGAAGCACTGGACAAGGCTTCAGTAGGAAGAACAACAATTATAGTTGCTCATCGCCTTTCAACAATTCGCAACACTGATTTGATAGTTGTTATTCAATCAGGGAGAGTGATTGAATCTGGTTCTCACTATGAACTGATGCAAATGAAAAATGGAGAGGGAGGAGCCTATAGTAAAATGGTGAAGTTGCAGCAATCAGCAGCACATGAAGAAGCATTTTATTCTCCCAATTGCACAACAGAACAAACAAGCCATTGCAGAACGTTGAGCCCACAGACTCCACTGCACACCAGTGTGAGATCAAGCTACCAAGGCAGTCCAACCTATGCATTTAGCCCTGTATTTTCCATCAGTGTACCGCCATCAGTCCAAATGCATTCACATGTTGACCGAGATGGTGAGAAGAACATGAAGAGATTACTTCATTCTCCACCTTCACAATGGCAGTTGCTAAGAAGGAACGCACCAGGGTGGAAAAGGGCATTACTTGGTTGCCTTGGTGCTGCAGGCTTTGGAGTAGTTCAATCCGCTCATGCCTATTGTCTAGGATCAATTGTCTCAGTTTACTTCCTTGGAGACCATTCCAAAATCACATCACGATCCAGAATCTATAGCTTCATCTTTTTCGGCATAGCAATTGTAAGTTTCTTTACTAATCTCCTGCAGCATTACAATTTTGCAATCATGGGAGAAAGATTAACAAAAAGACTACGAGAAAAAATGCTTGATAAGATGTTCACCTTTGAAGTTAGATGGTTTGATCAAGAAGAAAATACTAGTGCTGCCATTTGCTCTCGGCTAGCCACTGAAGCTCACTTGGTAAAATCCGTTATTGCAGATCGAATATCGTTGCTAGTTCAGGTTTTCTTTAGCGCTCCCATTGCATTTGTGGTAAGCCTGTTGATCTCATGGAGAGTAGCAATTGTTATGATTGCAATCCAGCCACTAATTGTAGGGAGCTTTTATTCAAGAAGTGTTCTAATGCAAAGCATGTCTGAAAGAACTCAAAAAGCTCAAAGTGAGGGAAGCCAACTAGCAAGTGAAGCTATCATTAACCACAGGACTATAACTGCATTCTCATCGCAGAAGAGGATATTGTGGCTCTTTAGACAAACAATGAAAGGCCCTAAGAAGGAAACTATAAAGCAATCATGGCTCTCAGGAGTTGGCCTTTTCAGCTCCCAATTCCTGACAACAGCCTCTGTAGCTTTGACATATTGGTATGGAGGGAGGCTAATGGCCAAAGGAACAGTATCCTCAAAGCGCCTTTTTCAAGTATTTTTTCTCTTGATGAGTACAGGGAAAAACATTGCAGATGCAGGAAGCATGAGTTCTGATTTAGCTAAAGGCAGCAAGGCCATCAGATCAGTTTTTGCAACTCTTGATAGGAAAACTGAAATTGAGCCTGATAATCCAAATGGGATTAAAGTTAAAAGGAGTCTTAAGGGCAACATAGAACTAAGGAATGTGTTCTTCTCCTACCCTGCAAGGCCTAATCAAATGATCTTCAAGGACTTAAACCTGACAATTGAAGCAGGAAAAACAATGGCACTTGTTGGCCAAAGCGGTTCTGGAAAATCCACCATCATTGGACTAATTGAAAGATTTTATGACCCACAAAGTGGATTAGTACTTATAGATGAACATGACATCAAGAGCTACAACCTGAGAAACTTGAGGTCACAAATTGCGTTAGTGAGTCAAGAACCCACTCTTTTTGCAGGAACCATCCGCCACAATGTTGTATATGGTAAAGAAGATGCTACAGAAGCTGAAATAAGAAATGCTGCAATGTTGGCCAATGCACATGAATTTATAAGGTATAATATATCAACCGTTTCACTTATAAATCCGCAACACCACCACTTAATAAAGATCCGTAACATGTAGGATTACATATGACTCTAATATTACTGAGATAAAGAAAGAAATTTTTTTTATAATTTTTTTCTTTTTTCCCTATAATGCAGTTCTATGAAAGATGGATATGACACATACTGTGGAGAAAGAGGGGTGCAGCTATCAGGAGGGCAGAAGCAGAGAATAGCATTGGCTAGAGCAATACTAAAGAACCCAACAATTCTCCTCTTGGATGAGGCAACAAGTGCTCTTGATAGTGTATCAGAAAGTATAGTTCAAGAAGCATTAGAGAAGATGATGGTTGGAAGAACATGCGTGTTAGTCGCGCACCGATTGTGTACCATACAAAAGGCGGACACCATAGCAGTTATAAAGAATGGAAATGTTGCAGAACTAGGATCACATTCTGATCTGTTAGCCATTGGACACCATGGTGCCTACTACTCTCTTATTAAGCTACAAGCTGGTCATTCCATTTAAAAGCTAAGCCTTTATAAATTGTACAGATTTTTATTGTGTCCAAGGAACTCAAATTATCATTGGGTTGCAATCTTATGGCAATTTTTTTTTTTGTATTATTAGCTTTGAACAGAATTTGAACTCTTGACATCTTTAAGTCCTCAAGACAATTTCTGTTGACTATGTTGGCTCATTTTGATATCCCACATCAAGAAAATAACAAAAGGAATGAAAGTTTTTTTTGTTATAAATAGAGCCTTAATTCCTTCAATTTTGTCATCCCAAAAATTGTCTACTCATCTCTTAGGCAATTTTCAATATTTCTTCATCTTATGTAATATTTCACTTTATAGTCATTTTTTTAGTGAAATATAATTTTGGTAGTGTCCAAGGACGCAGACATAATTAGCCAAATCTCGTTAAAATTCTGGTGTTCTTATTTTTTATATACATTTTTCACTAGCTATTTTGTAGGATATAGTTGTGGTGATATATTGTGTTGTTAAATTACTATTAGTGTGATTTTGTCTAAAGATATTGAGTTTTAAGTGAGACCGCTTGTGACCCCTCCAATCTTTCCGAGGAATCAACCTACAGTGTGATTTTTCAATACAATATTTCACTCTCTATTCACCTATAAATTTATTAAGTGAATTTTGTAGGTGAAATATTACCATTATTCCACAACAATTTCAGTATCAATGAACTATGGACTTATTAAACAGTTTTGGAGAACATTTACATACTACTAAACCAACACATTGGCGACTCAGCTCCAATATAACATACTCTCGAGCAAAAACTTGGAGGAAACAACGTCATTGGGCTTCTCATGGGAAGCAATAGGATAGATTTTTTCTTCATTGGCGCTCTATCTCTAAAGTATTAACCATCTTTGCAACTTGAAACATCAATTATTTGATTTGGGTAAGAAAAATTTGAGCCGTTTTCGGGATTTAGAAAATTCTTCTAACTTTTTTGACAGTTTTGAACTCAAGTTGGCCGTTTACGTCCAAGTTCCTAGTCAATCGGCTCATTTTCAGAACTTCAAATGTCATCCTGAATCCAATTATTGAAGTTAGGCATTTATCCATCCAAGAAAATGAAAGTTCCATAATGGAAATGTATGGATTCAGTCTTATTAGAGTCCTCTAAAATTAATTATTCTCAAAAAAAAAAAAAAAAGAGTCCTCTAAAATTGTAAAAAGCGAATTTAAATTTTAATTAGAATTAAATTTAATATAAAAAGAAAAAATGTTAATTGAGTTATTGATTTGGTGATATAATAAGAGATTCTTAAGTTTTACAAAATATTATCTATGCTGGGCCTAGCGAATTCATAGAGAATTATTTTTCCATAAACTCCTAGATTATTCGAAATCAAAATCATAAGGGAGTAACACACCTATAACAATAATTATTTTTAAAATTATGAGGCTAAAAATTCAAATCTAATCAATTAAAAAAAAAAATCCAGGCCATCAATAGTTAGTTCATGGTCCACTGTATTATTTCATATTTGAGATAAACAATTATGTGGTCCAAGGTCAGAATTGAAATTTCTATTTATAAGGCTAAAGTTCAAATGAAAATAAAAATATGGATAAAACTTAGTTAAAATAAGGAATAAAAACTAAAAGCTCAAAAACATGGAAACCAATAATTAAATTGAAAATACATGATCAAATACAACTTAATTAAACTATAAAAATTTTTGAAGGGACATGCAATTGTAATTTTCTCTATAAACTATTGTAAATTTGAAGAGAAATTTTTAATTTTAAACATTTGTTTTGAGGCAATAGCCCATGATCCTGTAACGCACTTCGGCCGCATGGGAAGTGCCTCTTTGAAAAGGTTAACAATTAAGAATTGGAGTTAGGGATGGCATTGAAGCATTAGAAATGAGTGGAGTGGTCAAGCAAATAATTTAGGCCCATTTTAATTAATTACTTTATTAAGGTATGCTAGGGTTTTGCTACTGTGAATAACACAGATTTTGAGATAAAATTTTACTAATTCATAATACATTTTTCATTTTTCATTTTTAATTTAAAATTAATATTAAAAATTTTCTTAATTGCTATTAAATTAAAATAATAATGTAATTAAATTATATCTATGACTATTTAAAAATATTTTTCGAACTTAAAAATATTATAATTTAACAAATAAAAAATTATTTTTATAATAGGAATATAAAGCATGCTCCATATTCAGCATTTCTAGTGGTAATAGTAGTTTTTGGACTAAAAATATAATAAATTATTTTTATTAATTGATAAATATTTTTTAATCTAAATTTTAGAGCTAAAAATTGATTTAAAAATCGAATTTTGAAATTTTTAACAACTCTTATAATTAGCTAATAATATCTCAAAACTTAAAAACATTATAATTTTAATCGATAATCATAATTTTTTTTTTCAACAGCAATACCAAACTTACATAATTTGCTCTAATATCCTATTCTTCATATACATTCTTATAGATCATATTCATGGAGGAAAAAGACATTAATCTTTATCAAGTGGTCCACCCTAGCGTCATTAATATTTTGGACAATATTATATATATATATTAGTTTCTTTATTAGTATTGAAGAGATTTTTTTTTAATTGATTAGATTTAATTAAAGTCTAATGGAATTCGTTGGATTATCAATTATGCATATGCAAGCACATCTATATGCACCATTGTTTTTAAAATTGAATCAAACTTTGTTAATTAGATTGATAAAACTAAAATTAAATTATTGATAATTTTTGTTTATTAATTTTGTTTTAATTTTAATTTTTTATTTTTAAATATTATAAATATATTTTTATTTTTAAAAGTATTTTTAAATTTTTATTTTAAATCAATTGATTGAATTAATTCATTTATGAACTAGCAAGCTAACTAATTCATTGATTAATTCAATTTTAAAAAGACTGATATATGAAGAAAGTGTGACAACAATAATACAAATAATGATAATATTCACATAACAAAATGGGGAAAAAAATTCTCGATTTTATCTTACTAAAAGCATCCACAGTAAACTTCTCCATTACACCCCACCCTGTGTGTAATGAACATTACACACATAATAGTTTGGCAACTATTTGGTGTTTTTTTTAAATATTACATTTAATCAAATATATAGATAGCTATTACTTTTTACAAAATAGTAATTAATATTTTAATTGATGGAGTTATATTAATTAAATTATGTGATGGAGTTATATTAAATAAATTATGTTGGTGTTTTAAATTATGTGATGGAGTTATATTAATTAAATAAAATATTTTAAGTGTTGAGTATTTATTTAATCTTTAATTACTTTTTACAAACTAGCAACGTAAAGAGCTTGAAAAATATATATTATTTTTTAGAAAATTAATAATTTAAAAAAGTTTTCATATATTAAAAAAATTTTGAGAAAGTGAAAATTTTTTCGAAGTTAATATTATTTTTCAAAACTAATGATATAATTTTTTAGAAAATAAATTTATTTATATATTGAGTATGTAATGTAAATTATTAAAATAAATATGTGATTTAATTGTTGATCCATATTATTATACTCTATATAGTGTAATCCATAATGAAAAATAGTATAATGATGATATGACATATGAATTACATTCTAAAACGTGCAAACCATTGTGGATGCTGTAATAGTAATTAAATTAGTCACATTTAGAAAAAGAATGGAAAGGTTGAAAGTTGATTGAGAAAAGTAAATGGTGAACTTACCTTTCAGTTTAATCTAATGCACATACAAAGAAAAAGATAATGGTTTTCCATTAGTGTTGTCCTTGCTCTCGACGCCTTGCATGAAATCCTGAAACTTAATTACCTCTAAAACAAATTATTTGGGATTAAAAAAAGGCATCAATTTGCAAGTGGTATACGTATTTTAATACTTAAATTTAACTATGATATTTAGACAATGAGTGCAAACAATAATTTCTATTAAAATAATTTATATCGAGATATTATTGAGTGGGAATTATTATATAAACTATCACAATTCTCAATCATTTAATATATATATATATATATATTAATTTGCAATAATCTTTTATCGAAAGAGATAATAATAGTAGTATATGTCTCACGGCCAAATCAGTTTGTCTTTGACCCACTTGTACTATATTATAAGCTAATTAAATATTTACATCTATGCAAGATTTGATTGGTCATTTTCTTCTTAAGGATAAATAATGTATGCTTTGTGTCATATCAAATGAATAACTCAAGAACATTTTTCTTTTCTTGATTAATTAAGATTAGTTGACGTTGAGATTTTGTTTGATATATATATTATTCACTTGATTGGGATTAATGGGTTAATGGAAATTAAAGAAGTTGTTGGATATCTATGTCTCATTAATGGAAAGTGGTCCTTAATGACTTGGTTTGATTCTTTTCCCTTCACTTTGGCTAAATTGCACTCGTCGTCCTTTAGTTTAGGGAATAGTTTCACCATTATTCTTATACTTTAATTTGCAATGAAAAAGTACATCAATTATTATTTCGTCTAAATAATTGTTCTTAACACATATTTTTTATTTTCACTTAGCCCCTTTGCGACTTCTATTTAATGTTATTTTTAGTGTCTTAAAGTGTTACATCAGATGGAATTCTCAACTCACACACCTGACTTAATTTATTTTTCTTTCTCTCAATTCTTCTATATTGACTGTAATTATGAAAGAAGAGAGAGAAAATATAGAATAATGGAGAAAGAGAAAAATGAATTAAGTGAGACGCATGAGATTGAGATTTTCATTTTGAAACACTAAAAATAATGTTAAATAAAAGTCACGTAGGATTTCTGATGAAGTGAATATCAAAAAAATATGTGTCAGAGATAATTATTGAGACTTAAATAATAGTTGGTGTATTTTTCTGTTGTAACTCAAAGTAGTGAAACTATTCCCTAAGTTCGAGACCACAAGTGCAATTTAATCCTTTACTTTTTGTCTGGTCCCTTATTCCTTCTTGATCTTTATGTTTTATCTATGCATGCTTTAACAGTCTAGTCATGAGTTATAAGTGATATCCATACATATAAACGCCAAGATTGCTGAATTTTCCTTGTTTTTGGCTTTATCTTTAATGATAATGTGTGTGCCATTGTCAACCTAGCTAAGTTGCTTGGGTTCAAAACTCTAATTTTCGAGTCTTCATGTATATTCCATTTATTTGAAGCTTTTGTAGTACCTTCGAAAAGGAAATCCATCTATTTCCCTTTTCATACTTTATCTTTTACATTTTATTTTTAGTAGAAATTCATTTCAATTTTCATTGCTTTAAAGAATAAATTTGAGTTTACCTGATTCAAACTAAAGCTGTGCACCTCTCTCTTCACACAAATATGAAAGAAGCACAGCCCCACAAATGTATATGGGAAACCATAGCATCATAATAACAGTTGATCAAACACTTAGACTCCTTTTTTGTGCACTTCATGGCAACAGTGGTGTCTTGAACAAAATTTGATTTAAGGGTAGACTAGATCAAATTTTCTCTATGTTGTTGGCTAAACTCATCTTACACCAAAGAAGATATTTATATTTTACAAACAAATACTCTGACTCAATAATTTCACTATAACATATTATGTAGGGAAAAAAATCACCACAAAAATTATAGATTTTTTATAAGAACAAAATGCGGGAAGCTTACAAAATCATCGCAAAAAATCTGTCACAAATAGTTACAAAATAATACAATTTTCTAACAACTAAATGGCGTCTGAGATTTTTAATACTTCTATTAGTGGGAATAAATTTCATCACAAAATATTGACTATTTCATCAAAATAAAATTTTTTAGTAGTGAAATAAAATTGACAAAAATATGTTGTTGCTAGCAGTTCAACAAATCTCAAATCTCTCACTCGACCAGACATCTGAAAAGTGAAAAACTACGTCAATTGATATTGTTAACGAAACATAATAATGTTATCATAAACTTAGGGTTTGATCACAAATCATGGTAATATGAATATTTTAATAATATTTGAAACTGCTTGATTTAGCTAGGACTAAGTTGATTGGCCCCCTCATTAGAATTAAAATACTGCCTGAATATACCTGTTTTGTCAACCAACCAAATACGTCCTTAATCAAATACCAGCATCACTTTCCGCAAATTCAGACTAGAAATGAATAAAATTGAGATGTCTAAACCAATAGTCACTATTTTGTCTGGTTTTAACTCCAATTTGTGGGCTCAACGTACAAAAAGTTTCTTAACTGTGGCGCATTAAATCTGTCCAAGCAAAAGATGAAATAGACACCAAGTTCACGGATCATCTTGAAGATTAGGATGCGAGTAACAAGGGAATATTTGGCTAATGGGTTCACAACTGCGGGACTTGCTCAGTATTATCAACTTTGGATCACCCACCCTCCAATCTGTGAATGATTTTCTTATTTGAAACCAGTTGTCTCCAAACAAAATAAGTAAAGAAATTATCATGGCTCTCCGACTTGAATTTTCACCTGTTAGTGTATTAGAAAATATATTTCAAAAAGTAGAGATGACAATAGGGTGGAGAATCTCCCTCCCCAGGAGATGGCCTGATGAGGATTACACCTCTCGCTCTATAATTTCCGCGAGCATTCTAGAAATAAATTCGGTAAAGATGATATTATCATTATTGCCCAGGAAGAGATTTGGAGGGAACAGTGTTAGTGGACTTGCCAAGGGAAGCCATTGAATAGATTTTTTGTGCACCGGCTAAGGCCCTGTCTCTATCTCTCTCTCTCTCTAAAGTACTACCAACCATTTTTGCAACTTGAAATATCAATTATTTGATTTGGGTCAAAAGCATGGGCCGCGTTTTCAGAATTTCAAAATTCTTCAAACCTTTTATTTTTAATTATTTTAGTTGAATGTTTAGTTCCAGGTTGCAAGTAAATCGCCTCATTTTCAAACTTCTCATCTCATCCTAAATCCAACTGTACATGTTAGGCATTTATCCATTGAAGAAAATATAAGCTTTATAAACAAATTCCTTTTTTTTTTTTTTCTGGGAGGGGGGATTAAGCCTTACTAGAGCCATTATTTCTACAATTATAAAGAGCAAATTTAAACTTAAATTAGAATTAAATTAATAATAAAAAATAATAATTTAGTGATACAATAGTTATTTTCATATTTTGGACATCGAAAGTCTAAATATAATTGATGTTTAATCAATTCAAACAGAAAAACATTAGGGAAGAAAAACCTCCTGCCCTTAATAGTTCATGGTTCACTATATTATTTAACTAGTCAAGACTTTGTGCGTTGTGCAGACTATATTTTTATTTATATTTTAAATAAATATTTACTTAAATTTTAATATATTAGTAAATTATTGATTTGTGATTATTAACAAAATAATTTTAATAAAAATTAATTAGATAATATAACTATAAAAATGTGTCATTTAGTTATTTTTTAATAATAAAATAACAAATAATAAATTCATTTAAAGTGTTTAAAAAGAAAAAAGAAATGAAATGCTTGCAATACATGTACATGAATTTAAAATTAATGAATGTTAAATTAAAATAATAAATGAAAGATTCATGAATTATTAAAATTAATTTTTATATTTATTGTAAAGTCAAGTACGTGTTTTCATATACATGTACATAAAAAATTTAACAATATTTTGTCTTGTCAGCATATATATAACCAAGTTCAAGAAAATTTTATCACATCAATATTTCGTCTTGACTTTATATATATAATAGATAATTGATATAGTGTGATAATATTGAATATTTTATTAATGCAATGAACATAAGGTTAGAAAGATTTGAAATTTATAAAGCAGGTATGAGAAAAAAGATTTTTTCCAAAAAAAAAGGAAGAAAATACTGATGAGAAAGTATTTTTATGAAATACTCTATTTGTTCCTAAATAATAGTCACTTTGCATAAAAATTAAAATTTCATTTATATGTCATTTTATATAATTAATGAATTTTAAATATTTTTTTTTCAATTGTACCCTCATTTTTATCATTTTTCTTCTTAATAATTTGTAAAATTTCAAAGTCATTTAATCAAGGTAATTTAGTTCTATTCACTCATTTACCTCCTATATTTATGAGTAATAACTAATTTCTTAATGTTAGTGAAATCCTTTAAAATGATTAATCCTTCTATTCCTTCTTGATAGATGTTGTTTAAAATTTTTGCACATATATTAAGGATTGTATTTAATAGGTGTTATTACATATAAAAAAATATGTTATCCTCAATTAATTATTTTATAAATTATTGTGCACTCTAAAAATAAACAATTATTATAAAAAAGAGAAATGGTAGAGTTGAAAAAAATTAATTAATGGTCATTGATAACTATAAAATGTCAAGTATTATGAAACAAAAAATTTTCTGTAAAACGACATCTATTTTGGAACAAAGATAGTGTTATTTAGAAACAGAGGGTGTAGCAATATCAGGTGATATATTATAAAGCATCAAGTAATTGGATAATGTAGTGAGAAATATCTTTGTGCCTTTCAAAAATCTAAATATCTTTGCGCCGTTCAAAAATCTAAAAACAGTGAAAGTTTCAATTTGGTTGAAGAAGTGCTCCATCTATTATAAGCTCTAATAGTAGACCTTGCTTAAAATTTAAATATACTGAGAAAATAATATAAGTTTAGATAACAATCATAACTTTTTCAATAGCAATACCAAACATGCTTACTTTGCTCTGAAAATCCAATTCCTTAAATATATAGTTTTATAGGTCATATTCATAAGAGAAAAAGACTTAAAACAATCAATAATCTTTATCAATTGGTCCACCCTAGCACCATCAATATTGGACAACTATATATCAATTTCTTTAACAGTAGTATTTAAGAGATTTCTTTAGGTGGTTGGATTAATTAAATTCTAAAGGAAACCATTTGATTATTATCAATTATGCATCCACAAGCCACATGAAGTAAGTGTAACTGCAAAAACAATAGCATATTTCTTTTGCAAGTTCAAGTTATGATCGTTAAATGTTATTACACATTAAGTCATTGTTAGAATTCAAAATTAACAAGGCTTAATTAATCTCTCCCTAGTACTATTTTTCTGGGTTTCTGTCATATTAGTTTTCTTTTTCTTTTTTTTTTTCCCTGCTTCTGTTCACACTCGATTAATCAATTATCAATACATATTTAATTTCAGTCTAGAATTTAGTTTTAAAAGAGTGATTTCATTTATTAACATAACTTTTTATTTGAGATAAAATTTGACATTTTTCAAACTAACTATTTGACACATAAGTCATTAGAAGTTTTTTTTTTTTTTTTTTAATGAAACTACCTAATTAAAAATAAATAAAAATGAAAATAAAAATAATTAAGAAACTTTAAATAGGCAATTAAAAATATAAGTTAAAAAATAATTTTTATATATTATATATTCTAGAAATAAAAAAATAATTTCCATATATTATATATTCTAGAAATAAATATAATTTACTTAATTATATAATATATGAATATTTTATTTTATTAATTATTTTATTAATATTTTTAAATATATCTTAAATAATACATATAAAATTATAGTCGTACAAAACGTGGATTATGTACTAGTATATATAATTAATTTTAGTTTCAAATTTAATTTAAATGAGTGATTATCATTTATAAGCTAATTGTTTATTTGAGATAACATTTTGATTTGTCAAATTAACTATTTGAGACATAAATAATTATAATTTTCATATAAACCTACCTAATTAAAATAATTATAACTAAAAATAAAAATTATTAAAAGAAATTATAAAAAAGTAATTAAAATATAAAACTAAAATAATTTCTATATATTATCTATTTTAAAAATAAATATTATTTATTTAGTCACATATTTTATATAAATATTTTTATATTATTTAAATAATATATTAAATTACCACACGCAAAAGTGTATATAGTCATAGTGAATACAAAAAAGTATTTCCTTGCTATTTGGGAGGGGACCAACATTAAAAAAAAAAAAGAAGAGAGTGCAAAGTTTTTTGAGACCTTATCTTTCATTACCTCATGCTTAAACCTAAAATTAAAATCATTTTAATCCTTGAAAAAATAAATAAACGTAGTGTCGTCCTTGTTCTTGACGTCTTGGATTGATTTAAGGTTTCAATGTCTCCATTTGCTGTCAAATGCTGAAACGTCGATATTAACACAAAAACAAATTATTTGGGTTTAAAAAAGCATCAATTTCGCAAGTGGTGTGAAATCTGCTAATTGGATCAAATTGATCTATCTTAAAATTCTCATAAAGAGAAATGCATTAATTAATGTGTTGCAAAGTGATTATAATGACTTTTTAATTTTTCAATTAAAATTCATTGTTCACTTTTACGTGAAAGCTAAAATAATCATAAAAAAATTTTTAAAATCATATTTATTGTTTTGATTTGAATCAATTTGATCCAAAAGACATTTTCGTTTTAATATTTAGAGTTAATTATGATATATTAGACAGTAATAATTTATTTTAAAATGATGGGAAATGTATACAACATTAATTTTATAATCTTTAACTGAAATGAATAGATAATTAATATATATCTCTCATTTTGTAATATATTAGTAATATTTCCTTAGTTTCAAAAAGATTGTTACCTTTTAATTTTTATATTGTTTAAGAAAATACATTAAATTTTTTGCTAACTTATGTATTTTTCTATTTATGCCCTTAATTATATTAATAAGACAATAAATGTACTTTAACTAACTTAATAATTAATAAGGGTAAATTAGAAAAAGTGATTATAAATATTTTTTATTTAATGAGTGGAAATATGTGTTTTGGAACATTTTAAAAAGAAATAGAAGGCAATTTTTTTTGGCACAGAGGGATTACATATTATAGCAAACTAAGCTAATTTTCATTTATGACAGATTTGGAAGAACAATATACTGCCTTTTCATCATATTAAATGAACAGCTCAAGCACTTTTATCGTTTCTTAATTGACTGAATTTAGTAATTGATGGTGATCTCTTGATTGGGGTTAAGGAGTTGATGGGAATTAAAGAAGTTGGTGGATCCATGTCTGACTGAAGAGAAAGTGTGGTCCCTTTTCTCTTCACATCACTTCTGGTTTGGTCCCTTATTCGTTCTTGCTTCATTTTTATATTTTTTGTACAAGCTTCAGCTGTAGTCCCGCCAATGACTACACGCCAAGAAGAAATACTTGAGCCTGAATTTTCCTTGTTGTTGGCTTCACCGTGAATCATATAATAATGTGTTCAAAACCCTAACTTTAAAGTCTTCATATGTATTGGAAGCTTCTATAGACCTTTGAAAGGGGAATCCGCCTGTTTATCCCTCTGTTCACACTTTATCTCTCTCTCTTTTTTTTTTTTTTTTTTTTTTCTTCCAATAGATATGCATGTCATCATGGTAAACAAGAATATATGGGAGTTACCCAGTAGGAGTTAAAGCTCTACACCCCTCTCTTAACGTTGATATGAAAGAATAACAACCATAGCATCATAAGAACAGAAGCTGATCAGACGCTTAGATTTCTTCTTTGTGCGCTTCATGGCAACAGGGACATAGCTTGGCAGGGTTTGCAAATTAGAAGAGAGAAATTGCGTGAAGAATTAGAAACCAACTCCACTACTTAATGAATGATTAGGGTGAGTGAGGCCTAATGATCTAAAAAGTTTTAAATTATATGGAAATTTATAATTTTGATCAAATTTTATAAATTGTATAATTGCATTTTATTTTAAAAAATCATGCGCAATTTTAATTTATTGCTTAAATTTGATCAAAATTAAGATAAAAAATATTTTTATATATGACTAAGAATATTTTTTTTCCTTTTTTCTTCTTTTTTTTCTATCCTCTCTTATTTTTCTCTCTCTCCTCCCTTTCTTTTTTCATTACCAAATCTTCACTATACCCATCTCCTTCCCTAGTTTTTTTTTTTCTTTCTTCTGCCTTTCATCATCAAATTCTTATTTTTATTTATTTTCTTTCTCACCACTTTTTTTTTTTTTTTTTTTTTTGGATTTGAAAAGGAAACAACTAAGTTAGGTGGGGGAAAGAAGACAGGTGGATGGAAAAGAAAAGTAGAGGTAGAAGTAGAGATGTGATAAATATTTTCAGTTTCATTTTTTCTCTTTCACTAGTAAAATGAGAGAAATGATAGAAGAAGAAAAATTAAAAAGAGAAAAAATGTGAAAAATAGAAAAACGAAAGATGGATAAAGGAGAAGAAGAAAGCAAAAAGGAGAGGAAAGAGTAGAAAAAAGAAGAAGAGAGAGAAAAATTACTTTTTTTTCCTCGAAAACATCATCATAAAAATATAATTTTTTATTATACTATTAATCAATAATAGTTGATAGGATAAAAATATAACCAAATTTTAAAATGAGATACAGTTACTAAGTTTATAAGTTTTGAACAAAATTATAAATTCATATATAATTTTATAAATTTCAAATCATCAGACCCATGAATGACCATAAATTTGGCCTTGTTTTATTGAACGTTCTAAACAAATTTTATATATATATATATATATATATATATATATATATATATATATATATATATATATATATATATATATATAT
>CATIWR010059037.1:0-81357 GCA_949677035.1 Omphalea diandra | reverse complement strand
TAACTCTTGGGATCAAAATATAATTTCTTTTTCTTTGCAGTTTAGTTCTTAATTCATAGAGTAAAAGGAACTGGATTCTTAGGACTCCAAACCATTTATAAAAATTACGGAAGCAATCCACTTTGCCACAACATATTATAACATCCCCGAACAAAATAAGAAATGAATATTTGATATCAAAATTTCAATTTTGCAACAAGTATTGCATCTACCAAAATCTTTGAAACATGGAATATTTAACTTTGGATACAATTCCAACTTAATTTTCTCAAACTTTATGGAGGACCTACTCTGGATTCGGACAGAAATGTAAAGTAGTTCATTAAAATTTTTGTAGCGACTTAAAATTCAAATATGTGAACAGCAACACTACCACGGATCATCAATAATCATGTAAATATACTATAATATTCAATTTTTTTTATTTTTATAGTTATTTCTAACTGAATTCAAAGATAATTTAGCTAATCATATTTCAAGAACAGAAGAATAAAAAACAACTTTATTGTTCTTGCAATGGAAAACCTAATTTCCAGTTTAAAGATTGAAAATATATAAATATGAGACATTTTTAATATATAAAAACAAATTTTAAAAATAAATTTCTTGCGTTCAATTTTTTACGAAATAATGCACAAAACAAAGAATCATCCGACACCAAACCACTAATAGGGTACCGAATGAGCGTCAATTTTCCTCAATAATTTCCATGTTGCAAGTAAAAAAAAAAAAAGAACAAAATCTCAAGTAGATGATGATCTCAAATTTTTATGAATAAACACAGCCATCTCACAGCTTAAACCATGACAACAGAGAAAAGAAGCTATACATGTAACAAGTGCACTCAGGTACACTAAATCTATACCATTCTGCATGTAATCTAACCACAAGATTTTCTAATTCCTCATTGGCCAAAACCTAGCACTAGCTTTCATCACTCGACCTCCTGAAGCAGTCAGAAGCACCGCATCTACCACCACCACCTCCACCTATATCCCATATATGTACCAAAAGAGACCAAGTCCAGTTCCTTAACTAAAAGGTAATCGATTCATTCCTGCAGTCGCGGCAAAGGCAACAAGAACACGGCAGAAAATAATTAGTTTTATATTTGATTTTGATATATGATATCACCACAATAAAGATCATACGGTCCTTGAAAACAATGGACTGAGCAAGAGAATTAAAACATATATGTGGCTAAAGCAAAAACAGGAAATCAAATCATATGTCGAAGTAAGAAGTAAGAAATAAAACTTAGGGAGAGGTGTAGAGCTCCCTTCAATCCAAACAAGGATCTAACAGTAGGTATTGCAAGCTCCTGAGATATGCAAGCCACAAGCCTATCCAAGTTTTGACTTGATATGGTGGGATAGAACTGTGGGATCCATAGCTCAGCAGCTCATATACCCAGTAAGATCCTCTTTTGGACTTCAAGGAGCTCCACTCCTTAACCCTAAGACATGAAACCCTAACACCAAACAATTCAAAGTTGGAAATAATAAACAAGAAAAAGAGAAAAAAAAAAAATCAACACCCATCACAACCCATGTCTCCTGTTTCCCCCCTCCTTACAATTTCTTCCACTTGAGCTTCCAGATCTCACCGTGGAAAGTAGAAAACCTAAAACTACAGGGAGTAATAGAACAAAACAAGTACAGAAGAAAGTCAAAGCCAACAACTATGGAGCTATACCCAGAAATAAAGGTCAGAAAGCCCTAGATCCATTACTTCCTTCTGTATGACTACAAATTCTATTTAATAAACCAAACTGGGTATCGAAAACAACTCATGAATCCCTCAGATCCATGCTCTTATGACCTAACATGTATATATATGCGGGTAAAATATATGAAAACCCAGAACACTCGAGAGTTCATCCGTAACTAATACTTCAACCCTTCCTTATATAGCCGTCCAAATAATAATACTGTGGCTCAAAAACCACATCTAGTAAAAACCCTAGCTAGCTGGAACTAACTCATCTACAAGCGTTTAAACATCCCTAACCCCACCAGTGACCTATAGGTGAAAAGAACAGAGGTTGATGGGTGACGTCTAATAATGGGTTTAGGTTGCGATAAATAGTGGTGGGTCGGCTGTAGCTGTTTCCTTGCCTCTATCGAGAAAAAAAAAAAAAAAGAAAAAAAGTCTCATTTCTCTCTTGGGAACCGGCTTCTTCGTAGATTCCCTGTGTGTACAGTGGAGTGTGTAGTGACGATCACATGCCTTGTTTCTTTTTGCCCTCGATATATATAAATCCACTGTACAAACTGTGCTTTGTATAATTGCGTATGGTCTGTTAGAAGTTAAAAGTAGTTTAAGCAAAACCATGAAGACTGTTTCTGTCCACCATTATAGAATGGGGAAAGGAAAGGCCCTGTCCATTTAAGTGAATTATATGTATGGTTTGTTAATTTTTTATAATAATAATAATAATTACTATTATAAATAATTTACTAAAATAAATAATCATTAACGTTATTTAAATATTTTAAAATTATATTAATATAATAGTATAATATCCACCCTAATTTATGTGTATGTAAATGTACATAAAACATTTATCAATGTTTCGCTTCGCAAGATGACTTCATAATATATTGAGAGTTTTCATTTAAAAAAAAATAGCAAGCACAAATATAGATTTTATAACTTATATTTTAGGAAATCAGATAGTGTGATGTAAAATAAATAAATTAAAATCAAAATAAGAATATATATATATATATAATAAATGAAAAAAAAATTGTTTTTTAATTTTAAATTGAGTAGGACGAAAACAAAATAATTTCGTTGCAGTATTATAAGTTTACTCTTAAAATAGTTAATAATCAATTTAAGATTAAAATTTTTATTGTTATTATTGTTAAATTTAATATAAAAGAAAGTTAGCAGTTCCAATTTTGCATTTTGGGCTTCAACTAGATGAACTTTCTGTTCAAATTGAGTAAAACTAAGTCGCATTGATAAAAATTTAAAATTAAAATTTAAAAATTATAAAATGGAATAAATTTATAAATTGAATTGAATTAAATTAATTAGGTTCAATTTAATTATTATTTGATTCAATTTAAATTATATTTTAAAATATTTGAATACAAATACTATATTTTTTTTGTAGATGTTTATATATTTTTAATATAAATAAGGAGTTCTAAACAAAATTCAATCAACTTGGTTTGATTTAATATAAGTTCAACTTATTTTGATTTAATTTTAAATAAATTTAATTCGATTTGGTTCAATCAAGATTTTTTGTCTAAAAATCAAATTGATCAAATCAATCAAAATTTTTTTAAAAAAATGAAACTAAACCAAAATTATATTTAAATTCAATCAAATTAATTTAATTCAGTCAATTTTTCAATTTTCATGAATAATGTCCACCCCTAACTTCAACGGTCTAATTTTTTTCTTTTATTTTCACATAATGATAAAAACATAATGTAATTTTAAATTTTATTATAAAATTTAATTTATAATAAATTGTCTCAAAAACTTGCACATTTACAATAATAATACTGTCATGTAATTGAAAACTATAAATATATATATATGTTGACATGAAATTTACTAGTAATACAAATTTTTCCTCTTAACAAAATAAGATGACTAATTTCTATTAACCAAATTTTCTTGACATAATTAAATTAAAAAAAGAAACTGCTAGCATTTCCTAATTGTTTTCTTTTTCCTTCCCATCTCACACTTCAATTATTCTATTGTAAAATACTTATCATTTTTTGTTTTAAAATTACTTTTTTAGTTGTAAATTTGACAATCAGCTCAGTTTTTTTTACAATAAATTATAAAATATTAAACTTCAATTGATAATAATAATTTAAATGATTTAAAAATAATAATTTTTTTAAAAAAATTAAATTAATATGGATTTGAGTTATCTAACAAGTTGTATGGAAATTTATGTAGTTATATATTATTTTCTAGTTAATTAGCTTTAATTAAAATTAAAAGGTCCATTTTAAAAATAAAAAAATCTTTCAACTATTACTTAATTTTCAAAATTAACCTTAAATTAAAATAGTAACCTTAAACCTTAACATTTCAAAACACTTTAATCCAAGATTTTTATTATTTTAAAAAATAAAATACATAAATTAAAATTTAATTGGCTATAAGTTCTTATGTAAAAAAAAAATGAAATAAATAAATAAAACATATTAAGACATAATAAAATATAATAGTTTTTCTTATTTTACTTATTTTAATCTATGATGATTAAGACATAATAAAATATAATAGTTTTGTTATTTTACTTATTTTAATATATTATGATTAGTATAATTAATTAAAAATTTTAATTAGACCTTATTTTAATAAAAATTTAATATTTTGTGAAATGAGTGGAGTTCAATTTTGTTATTAAATTTATACATAAATAAGTAATTTTTTAATTATATTAATGAGATTTTAAATTTTATTTTTATAATACAAAGTATAGTCGGTCATAGATAATATTGTAATTTCAATATTTTATTATATTTTTATTAGTTTTGCATTATTTTTTATTTTAAATACAATATATCATTAATGAATATGTGACAGTTATTTTATTAAAAATTAATGATAATAATTATATTTACAATAAATAATATTATTATATATTTATATATAATATTAATATTTATAAAATATTTATATATTTTTTATATTTTCGAGTTTCTGTTGTATTTTTGTTTTCTATATATTGAACAATTACAGTTTCATTATTTTCATTTATACGTTTAGCTGTTTTCATTTCGGTTTTTCCGGTGCAATATAGTTCCTTCTTATAAAAATGAAAAAAAAAAAAAAGGGGACAAGGGGTTTTGGGTAATGGGATTTTTTCTGATTAGACAAAAGCGACGTTGATGTGACTACACGTGTGGGACCACTCCATAGTCCTCGGTGCACGTTATCTTGGGACACGTTTGATAGTGACTGTGCGGCCCGTGCTCTGCTCACAGTAACCCTACCCTCTCACGCTCATCCTACTGCTTTTCATCTCTTTTGGTTATGTGTTCGACCACATGTGATTTTAGTTACCTGATGCATAATTTTATTTTAACATATGATTGAAAGTCTAATTAGAATACAACTCTTGTTTTTAGATTATTGGAGAATAATTTATATATGAGAAAATTGAATATGTTGTATTGATCAATAAAGTGACCATAGGCATCCCTTTTGTTCCATCAAACCAAAGCATTCCAATTTGTGATCAAAATAAATTGCCAAATTCGAACATTAAATAATGAATAGCAGTTCAAAAATTGTTAAATTAGTAGAGATATGATTGATAATTCATACCGTGTTGGGTTTGATGTATCATATCCGGATATATATAATATAAAAATAATTAATTTGAATAAAATTTTTTATTAATCATGTTATAATCTCCACCTTTAATATGAATATATATATATAAATATGTTACATGTTATCACAATGTGAAAATATATGTTTAATCTATTAAATATATATAAAAAATTAGATTTTAGCTAAAAAAATATTTATATATTGAAAATTATAAATTGAAGATTGAGATTTTTAATAAATATAAGATTAAATTAAAAGATATTTTTATATTTAAATATATGTTTTTGTATTGTGCATTATACATTACAATTCCACTATATTTATTTTAAATTCAAATTTATTTCACTGCCCCATATCATGTGATTTAGTCCCCTATTGAAGTTGGCCCTCTAGTGGAGGTATTACTATTAGTTACATTTAGTAGTTGTTTTATTCTATGTGAATATAGCTATTTACACTTTTTTGGATTTTTTTGTTTTTTTAGAAAAAAATTCAAAAAAAAGTAAATAAATTATATTAAAAATTTTAATTATTTAAATTCTCGCACCTTTTGTTTGAAAAGGAGGGAGACGTTGGAAAAAAGAAAGAAAGATTAAAAAAATGATATTTTCCCTTATTTGATTGAGTTGTGAAAAGAGTGTCATGAATAGTAAAGTAATTCCTAGGATCCACAAAATTGAATCTCTTGTTTTTTTTTTTTTTTTTTTGAGGGGTGGAGAAAACGTAGAATTATAAAAGTATTATTAATTATAATTACAAATATATCTATATAACTTTTTATATTATATAATATAAATAAATAAATTATAATAATAATAATAAATTAATATAACTCTAATATTTTTAAATTTAATCATACTATATCATAATATATCTCTCATAAAAATTAATATTTAAATAAAAAATATTTGTTTATTAATAATTTAAATAATATATAGGATTTCAATATCTATAGATATGTAATATAAATATATATAGACAAAAAAATAATTTTTTTGAAGAATTTGAGATATATAATAATCAAATGTAAATGACAATTATAAAAGTTTATTAATTATTATCGTTTATGTGTTCAAATATTAGAAATATATATATATATATATATGTGTGTGTATGTGCGCGCGCGCGCACGCGCGCGTTTATGTATATATTAGATTGCATGTATCAATAACTTATGAATTAGTATTAATTAATGAGATTATATATTCAAATTTAATAATTAAAGTATAAAT
Organism: Omphalea diandra; assembly: GCA_949677035.1. NCBI lineage: Eukaryota > Viridiplantae > Streptophyta > Magnoliopsida > Malpighiales > Euphorbiaceae > Omphalea > Omphalea diandra. The sequence continues at coordinate 74,803 of CATIWR010059037.1, read as the reverse complement.
AATTTTTATAAAAAGAATCATATAGAATTTCTCATTGACAAAGCTCATAATGTGAATGATAAAATAATAACTTCATGTTTACAAAATTGACTTTCTTTAAATTCTATCATTATATAAACAATAAAATAAAATTTTCTCAATTCTTTTCTTTCTTTCAATTTCATAGCTTTCCAAATAAGTTAGAGAAAAAGAGTTTTCTTCTCTATTTATTTTCTGTTTTCACCTTATTTTTTTTAACTTAAAGTGCAAAAAGCTTCAAAAATGATTGGAAGTTGTTCATGAGCTCAACAATGAAGGTATCATTTTGGTGAAGAGAGAATGTCGGCCCTGTAGTCTTTCTGTTGATTGCAATCATCAACTTTGCCGTAGGAATTGGGGGATTTATACTCGTACTTCTCCAATCCATTCTGCGGAATTCTTGCCTTTGCCATCTGGGACTTCATGAAAGAGACCTAGAAACACAAACCCATTTCCAACTTCAATACTATTTATCTACGTTTTTTAATCTCGGCCATGTATATAGCATTGAAACGTGATTTGTCTCTCTATTTAGACTAATTTTTAATATTAAAAAATTAATTTTTAGGTTTTATTTATTTTATAAAAATAATTTATATGAAAAAAATATTGTTTGAAGAAAATATTTTCAAAAAAACATATTTTTATGGTATTTGAAATTTATTATAAAAAAATATTTGTTTATTTATAAAACTACAAAAAAATTTGAATTATAAATATTATTATTTATAATATAAAAAATATATTAAAAATAAAAAATTTTGTGGATTTCGCTATCACCAGTGTCGGTCGACGATAATCAGTGATGAGTGTCGATAATCAAGATTATTAGTGATAATAAATATATTTTTTATTTAAATGAGTTTGTCAAAATTTTAAAAATAATTTTTTATCTTTAAATTGAAAAGTCATTTTTTGAAAAATGACTTAATTGACCATTTTTTCTAGATATACCAAATAAAAAAATATAAAAACAAAATAAATAGAACTTTAATAATAAAATAAAATATTTTCTAATTTAACAAGTATTGAATACCTAACTTATGTTTGAAAGGTTATGTAGGAAGAAAAAAAAAAGAAGTAAAATAAATTTTATTTTCTTTCTTTTATATTTTCTTCTTCATCTTTGGATAAAAAAGGAGGAAAAAAAATAAATTTTATTTTTTCTCCTCATGTTTGGATAAAAAAAGAGGAAAAAAAACTATTATCTCATATATTTCCTATTTTACCATTCATTTAAGAAAATAAATAATATCCACTTACCTATTTTACCATTCATTTAAGAAAATAAATAATATTCACTTACTAAAATAATTTAGAAAGAATAAAAAAATTAAACAAGAAAAAAAGATACCAATATTAAACATAAGAAAATCACCACTTTTAAAGCTATAATTGTCTAATTTTTCACATTAACTAAACATTAATACATACAATTCTAATAAATATTATTATACATTTATATTAAATACTAAATCAATAATACACAACATTTATTAATCTTTTTATGGGCAAAATTATCAATTTATAAAAATTACCTTCAATCTTTCATATTTTCTCTCCATTTAGAAGACAAAATAATGAAGACAAAATAACATTTTTTTTTCTCCTCATATTTTCATCCATTTCCCAAATTAGGAAAAATCTCATTTCTCCTTTATTTTTCTCTCTTATATTTTTCTCTCCTTTATTTTTCTATTTTCCAAACACTGGGTAAATGTAAACTACAAATACAAAGTAATTAAATGTAAAATGTAAAATTGCTTATTCCAAACAATTCTAAATATAGGCCCATCCTCAATTTGTTTTCTCTCTCAAATATTTACAAAAACAACAACATGCTTTATCAAGCTAAATGCATACAGAGGCTCTTATACTTTAGTTCTTTATGCTAGTAGACCTCTGAACCTTTATTTATACTTTTTTAGTCCCTAAACTATATAGATTGTCATATGAAGTCCTTTTATTAACAGACATTAGGAAAGTGTAGTCCACACGACATTAAGAGAGAGTTGGTCGTAAACACAATGATGCATGGATGCCAAGTGCAAAAAAGTTAGTGACTCAATTAATACCCACATAAGCAAACTTTAATCCCCAATTTTGAAATGAAATTAAGTTATTACTCTCTATAGTTGAATATTAAGAAACTCATTTCAGTAACCATAAGCCTTCTCACATACACAAAAAAACTTTCTTTCATAGGCCGAAGCACTCAACTAAGCTCTCATATAATCACTATTTCAGTAATCTAAGGTTTCACACAATCATAGAAGCAAAAAATTATAAAAAAAAAAGAACTATATTGTTGTGAAAAAGTAGAAAGAGGAACTGATTTATTGGAATTGCATTGCTCTTACATAAAATGAATTGTTTTTTTTGGCTTTGTTTGCTCAAAAGGGTGCATAATTTGTACTATTATATATATGAATGGAAATAGAGTTACGGATTTATGTGTATGTGGTTCTTGATATTATTAAAATGGAAATTATTTTTTAATTGCAACATGCATACATTGTCTGTTAAGTGTTGATGACAATGTATATATTAATAATTAAAACAATTATTTTAATTTTATATTTTAAAATCCCTAACATATATTAAACATTGCATGTTCTTGAGGGACCTAATGAATAACCTATTTGGATTTCTTTCTATCCTTGATGTGAATGTTCTTGTTTCATTTCTATGGTAACAAAAAAACACTTATGGGTCTTCCTCATTTTCTTCAACTAAAAATAACTGAACCAATGAATAAATTGATGGCGTTTCTTCTACTTGAGACTCCATCAAACTCCTTTTTCTTTCAATTGAATAATTTCGTTCTCTTTTAACTCAAGAATCTCAATTTTATGTGATTTACTTTTTTCTCCAAATGACAACTCTAACATTTGGTATTTATTAATTTCTAACGTCTAATTCGGTCATTTACTTTTTTGCCATGTTATTATCCATTTATGGATAAAATAGTTTGAGTCTCATTTTCCATTTGCTGACTTGTTCCAATTTAAAACGTCTGTTGACAAAAGGGTTTCGTATGACAACTCGTGTAGTTTAGACGCTTAAGTACAAATGAAAGTTCAGAGACCTAATGGCATAAATGACTAAAGTACAGGGCCTCTGAATGTATTTAGCTTGCTTTATCATCTCCCTTTTCTCCATCTATTTTCATCTCTATCTCCAACAAATACAGATCATATCAACTTTTCAATCTATCTCTTTCAAATATTCAAAAAACAATATCCTTTGTGTGTATCAATGAGAGAAATAGAAATGGAGGTGGAAATGGGTCTATGAATCTAGCTGTATGAGAGAGAGAGAGAGAGAGAGAGAGATGGGTCTGTGGGTCTATGATGTGTGAATGAAGGATGTTAGGGCTGGAGAGAGAAATTGGAGGAGGCAAAAAGTATGGAAGGGCCGGACCTAACAATGGCCGAGGAGAGGGAGGAGGCTACCAGCAGGGGGATTTTCTAGGCAACCAAACATTTGTTTTCCATCAAAATTTTTTAATTTGTTATTGTTATTATATTTTTTTTTTATATAACACATTATATTTGTTTTGCATAAGTTAAAAATAAGAATTATGTTATAATTAAATTGATAATAGATTGTCTTAATTAAATATTTTAAATAATTCAGATAATCAATGCCAGCGAAAAAACAAACACAAGAATAGTTTTGACTCGGTATTGATAATATATATGCAAAATGGCAGTTAAAATTCAATAAAAATGAGATATATTTGAAAATTTTCAAATAAAGGAAAAGAACAAATTAACTTAATGAGATAACTTTCTTTAAGAAAAAAAAATATAATTCTAGAAAATTTTAATGATTTACTAAACCAATTTTGAGTTAGAAGAAATTTATTTATATTGACTATATACGTTCAATTAATAAGATAAAAATATTTACATTAAATAACAGTACAAATGTATATTTGTTTAAAAAGATATAAAACAATAAATTCATTAGAAGGTTTATAAGTGATTATTTTATATGTTATTATATCATTAAATGAATATTATTAAGAAAATATATACACTTAATATAAAAGTATATAATTTTTTTCCTTTCAAGTTGAGTGTCAACATTCTTTATCAAAATAATTTGAACGAACTTTATTATTTGAAAAAAAAACTTTTCTAAAAAGAAATTCAAATTTCCTTTTGGTTAATAGAGGACTTATTGGTTAAAAAAATTCAAATATTTACATATTTTAATAATTATATCTAATTCTTTTAATTTTGACTAATTTAGCTAATTTTGTAAAAATTTTGATAATTATGATCAATTTGAGATTTTGATCAAAATTAGATAACATGATACATGATATATCATTCATATAAAATTAAATTTTAAACTTATTAGAACTCACTGAACATATTTTTTAAAATTCAATTTTGGATAGATGATATGTCAAAATCTCAAATTGCCTATAATTGTCAAAAATCTTTATAAAATTGATTAAATATGCCAAAGTTAAAAAAATTAGACATAATCATCAAAACCCATAAAGATTTGAATTTTTTTAATCAATAGACTTTAATAAAATGTAAAATGTTTCTTTGCAATTGAGTCACAACTTAGTGAGTCTAAGCTTAAATAATAAATATATGATTATTCTTGATTAATCTACTCACTCTTGTCGGGAGTCTAAAATTGAATTCTTTCCATCTGAGAGATTGAATTTCTTTCATTCCTCCCATGTGTGAGATTTCATCAATTTGGTTAAAACTAGAGAAAACAAAGAGCTATGAGCGTCTCATAATTCATTTTATTTTATTTTAGAATCTTGCATTCAATAGTCGAAAGACAAATTTTGGCATTTAGAACTATTGTAGAAAAGCTAAATGAGACTTTATTTACTAAGAGATATGAGATTGTAACTTTGAGTTATTATACTAATAATATTCAATAATTATTTTTAATTAAGATAAACAAAAATTGGATGAGAAAATATATATAAGATGAGAGAGAACAAGAAAAAAGGTTTTTATAATTAAGCACTACCAGTCAACACAGTCACTTACCCTATGTTTGGATTAAGTGTTTATAATGAAATCGAATGAATTAGATTGGTTTAAAAAAAAAAATTTATGTTTAGATTGGAGAGAATAGAATGGAATGGTTTGAAAGAGTTTAGTAAACCCCTCCAAAACCCTTCCAAACCATTAAAATGCAAACACCCCAATTGGAGTGTTTGCATGGGTTTGAAAAATTTGGGCACCAAAATTATATATTTGCTCTTAATTTAAGACCATTTTGTCTTCTTCCCCAAACCCACAACATAAAAATTATAAAAAATTAATTATTCACATTTTTTGTGAATAAAAATAAAATATAATTTTTGAATAATAAAAATAAATTTCTATTTTAATATTAAATATTTGATAAATGAAAAAATAAAAGAAAATTATATTTGAATGTACAAGGGTATTTTTGTCAATTTTAAGTTAACATTCCATTCCATTCCATTCCAGTGCAAATAAACAAAATTAATTTCAAACTATTTTTTTCCATTCCTACCATCCCAAACATAAATATAATTTAACACTTTCTTTGCAAACCAAACCAATCCATTTCATTCCATTAATAACCCTTTTATTCTATTATAAACACCCCATCCAAACATACTGTTAGAGTTCAGTTTTTCACATTATCGCATCATAGACATTAATGAAATTTTTGCAAAATCAAAGTTATTGCATTTCACTTTGCAGTATCATTTATTCAAACAATTGAACACCGAGCGCTGCCAATTTGCAATAACAACATAGGCCAAGGAATATGAGAGAATTTTAAAAGGTTACAATAAATAAGATTTAATAAAGAAAACTAAGTTGAGAAGAGCGAATAAACCATGACATACATATAAGCATAAACCCTCAAATGCGCTTAGTACCTCCCAGATGCTACGGATTCAACTGAGAAGAGGTGCTTCACTCGTGAAAGAACTGAATCTTGTGCAGGATCATAAGGATGATCTTTTGAAGGTATTTCCAGAATTGCAGGAATTGGTTTGTTATAGCTATCTACCAAAAATCGTATCATATTTGCCACCTGATAATCAGAAAGCAGATGATCACTAATTAATTTCATAATAGGAAATTAAGTTGAAAGGACAGATTAAACATAAACCATGTACTCATTTCTAGTATTCTTATAATCTTAGCGGCAAAGAGACTAATTTACAAATGAGATCTTTTCATTGAGCAACTTGATCTAACACAATGTCTTGAATGGAACATGTCCAAGTCCAACAATTACAAAGGGAGATCAGCAGTCCAGAGAAAAAATGAATTAAATCACTAAAGAAATTTCCTAACCATACACAAGCTCTAAAATAAAAAAGATAGCTCAATGAAAATAAAGAGAACTAGAGTAATTAAGCAGCACTCAGTCTTAAAAAGTGAACAGACAGTGATTCAAAGATCAAACCTGAACAATTTACCCTAATAGAGAACCGCGATTTTTCAGTAAATTTACTAGGGTGCTAAAGCCTGCTGCTGAACATGCCCAAACATAATTAGCATCACAAATTAGGGAGACAACTATTCCAAATTCAAAGCAGACAAACACTCCAAGCTAGAGCGACTTAACCAAATACATAGTCTTCTTTGGTATGTTCATGGGACCAAAAGTGCATTCATGCATATGTTCATAGACATGCATATGTTCATAGACCCAAAGTGCATTCATACATCATAATAGAAAGCAAATATTTCTGAAAGGCCATTCGGCTATTCCAATAATTTACAAACTAAATTGAAAGTAGAAGATGAAATAAAAACCTAATAGAAATAATTGGAGGTCGACATGATGTAAGTCATATTTTTAGAATCGATTTCCCACCATCCAAAGGCATTCTTTCGCATTCTTGACTATCATAAAAAATAAGTCCATTATTACTCAACTTATTGAATTATTTTCATCCTATTTAAGGATGGGTGATTTAGATATCAATGATCAAGATTGGGCAGTAAAGATGGGGATTCCACCTGTGAAGTTAATTTCTGAAATTGTGATGAATATCTATCTTGACGAGTTTGAGGCCTGCTACCCTAATCTTAGCCATGAACATTACCATAATCAGGTTTTTGTACCTATTTTTCAAGGTCAGGAGAAGGATTTTGAATCAGAAGATTTTTGTGGGTTGCTAGATTGAATCTATTGGGACTGTCAACAGCAGTGGGAGGTGAGAATTCTCGTATAGACATGCACAGAACAAGATTTCTATAAGTTGAACTACAGTGTTAGATGTATGGAGTATAATGTATAGTGAAAGAGAACAGCAGTCTAACAACAAAGTGGGCAAGTCTCACTATTAAACCACCAAAGAAGGTTCCATAATGTTAATAATTTCTGATAAGAAAATTCTATTACGAGGTAAACCAGCCAGATATTAAGCACCCTTCCAGTATTTAATTGCATATCCTGTCCTATCATGTTCTCCACATAATTAGGTGCTAGAGGGTGTTGCTCAACATGCCCAAGTCCAATAATTATCCGCAAAGTCAAACACATGGGAAAATCCGATTGATCAAACTTTGAAGCATAAGATTTGACCAGTGCGAGCAATTCAATGAATAAACTTTCTTCTTGGACATTTGTCTCAGATCTACAATAATTTCATGCATCATAACTCAAAAACAGACACTTTCCAAGGACTATGCAACAAGTAATTTTAATTAACAAAACAAAAACACGTAACAGCAGGAGGACTATGCAAAAAGTAATTTTAATTAACAAAACAAAAACATGCAACAGCTGGGATGCAAAAGTTCCTGAACATACATTATATACTCAGCAACGTCCAATTAAAGGTTAAACTGAAGGTACTCAATCAAGAAAACAGAAAAAGATCAACAGAGATGTCAATTTAAAATGACAGTGTGCGACAGTAACTTACATATTGACTAATCAGCACAATAGCAATATCCTCCCTTGAAGTAAAATCCTTATATGCATCTTCGATTTGTTTCACAGTTGTTTCTACAAGACAGCCAAAAATTTTCCATGGGCACTATATAATGTATTAGACAATAATGTCTGAAAAAAAAATCTCTGTTCAATAAGCACTCACAGAAAGAAGAACATAAAACAGAGTGTGAAAAACAAATTCATCTTGTAGTTGCAGATTTAAGGGTTATTGGCCCTCACTTTTAGCTGTTTCACTCCTTGATTCGACACACAATGTATGCAATTAGATTGAAACTTGGATATTCAGAGGAAGCCTACATCTGCACAAGGACAATGCATCAATAAAATCTTAAGATTAACTATTAGCATCTATAAGATTCGTTTATCCTCTCAATTGATTGGGATAAACCCATTTGCCATGTTTATATCTATAGGAGAAAGGGAAAGCGGAGGTTTGTAATGCGCAATAGACATCAAATTACATTGAGAAAACCTACAACCCAAATGGTAAAACAATAAATTGCAAGTAACCCATAGACTTATTTCTTTGACATCAGGTTTAGGACATCAGCCAAAATCAAAACATCCCTTGACCACAAAATATGGGATGAGCATATCATCATATAGTTATTTATTCAAAAGCTGTTGGAAGCAACTATAAACATAGTTACCCGCAAACAGGTAATGCCAACTTAAAACAAGTATCATAAGTAGTTAAGTAGTAGCAAAATATGTTCATCCAAAACAAATATAAAAAGAAAATCACTTAAACATCTTTACTTTCTTAATTCTAGTACTTCTCCGTACAAAATGTTAAATAGAATACTAGGTAGTTTTATATCCAATCTTTAGACAAAGCCCTAGGTAGAAATACTACCCATATATTTGTCCGCAACTTTGCATAAATTTCTCCAATGGGATATAAAGTGATTTAATGAAGAATGACAAAATAACAAATATGTAATTTGAGAATTGAATTTATGGAGTAATACACAGTAAGTGAGAGAACACCAGAATGAACCATATCCACATAATATTTCATTAAAAGTAAGAAGTCGTTAACATTCAAAAACATACTTGAGTCTACCAGGAGGTAATTCGTCTTCCGCCGCAGATCAACATTACCAACCCCAGCAAGCAAAAAGCCTACTACTGAGTCCTATATCAAATGATCAAATCATTAGCTTGACTCCAAGAGACCGTACATCAAATATGCATCACTGCATGTATGGCAAGACTGTTGTGATGAAAAAAACGCTTTATGCTATTTCAGTCAATCTATCAATCACAAGACTGATAAAACATCTTCTTCGCAACTTCCATTAATAAAACATGAAAGACATTGAAAGTTAACTTCTCAGAAAAATAATATCGATTGCAAGGAAGATTGAATTTCCTTTAGAACAACCACTTAATTTCCTTTAGAACAACCACTTTTTTTTTTTTGGCCATAAGGGTGGGGAATGCACTTGAATTCAGCAATATAACAAAATCAAAATAAATAAAATAAGCACATAAATTGAATGCAGACTAAACTGAAAAGATTTTCACTTGGGAAGACTAAACCACCAAAAAAATGAACTTTCTTAACAATTCTAAAGTCTAGGCCGACTTCATGTAACTAAAACACCTCAATGCTAGTAAATTGTCAACTTATTTCCCTACTCTATAAAGTCATTCAGGTGCAGGAGTTGAAAATTTTCTAAACACTACGCCAATGTCCAACCCCATTTTTTTATGCATATATAATCTGTTCACACAGGATCGAGGAAATCTCTCACTCCTACATTCACCACAATATTGCATTTGATTTACCAAGCGAACACAGTTAACAATATGACAATAGTTGACAGACAATTAAACTGAGATTTTTCAAAATTTACTCGGCAAGAGCTTGAAATTAAAACAAAGCTTGAAATTAAAACAAACATTGAAATGCTGATTTTGCTAGAAAATAAAGAAACTGGTGAATTCACTAAATTCTCACCTCATCTGCAATCATCGCAATCAGCGCAGAGTTGCTAGTCCGGATTTGAGCTCTGTTAGCCATTGATGATGAATAATGCTACTGCAACAACAACAAAAAAAAAATAAAAAAATCAAGCAATTCAAACTTAAACAAACAATTGCCATAGTCAATTAAATAATTTCACTTCGTATAAGACCGATCAGAAATCTTTTCTTTTTTTTTTTCTCAAAATAAATAACTAATATTGATTGATGTTTTGCAAAATCGTTATTCTGCATCAAAGAAACTGCAGAAACACATTAGACTTCGATTCGGTTTTTGTGGATTTCGAAATCGTAGTGAATAAAACGTGAGAAGATAAAGAGGATAGTAAAAATTGCTGCGGAAAGATTTAATCTGAGCGGACGTACCTTGGATCGTATGAGGAGCTGATTTTAGATCTCTTACTTTCGAGAACAACACTGTGACAGAAAAGAAGAGAGAAATCAATTTTTTGGTGTGGTATGGCATTCTTGTAATTTTGTCTAAGTATTATTGTAAATCCAGATAACACTAGGACGACAGTTTCCCCCTACGTGCCGACGAGGGGTTGTGGGATGATAGACCAATCAATATATATTATTAGTTAATCGCTACTTCACAAATTATAATATTAAAAAAATATAGAATAATTAAAAAAATGTTAAATTTATTTTTATTTTAAGATATAAAAATAAATAAATTTTAAATTAATCCTAGTTAAATTATTTAATTTTTTATTATTTATTTAAAATAAATTAATAATTTTATTTTTTAAAAAATTCATTATTTAATTTTTTATTATTTATTTAAAATAAATAAATAATTTTTTTTAAAAAAATTCTTAGTCACATTTTAATAATTTTTATTTTCATTTCTTGACAATATGAGACTTACATCGTACTTCTATTTTATTTTTGACCAATAAACACCACATTCATACATTGTCTAATCTATTACCCATATGGAGAAACTTATCATCCACAATCCTACACGCATGTAATTGATTAACACTTGAAAGATTATGTTTTAATTCATTAACAAACAAAGCAATATAGTCATGCATGCATATATTATCCAACATGTCTATCAATATTATATCTCCTAGATATACTTCTTAGGAATACTCATAAGATTTTTCCATGTATGCATGATGATGCCTCTTAGCATATTAATGATGTGTCAATGCATATGAGTGCACATTAGCCTTAGCTTTTAGCCTCTTATCGTAAATAAGGGTGTAACCAAGTCGAGTCGAATAGAACTCTATTAGTTTCGAGTTCGACTTGAAAACTCGAGGTTCGAGTTCAATCAAACTTTAATTTTTAAGCTTAAGTTCGATTTGATTAAGTTCATTTTATTTATATAATTTTTTAATAAATCCTTTTAAATTGAAATTTGAATTTAATTAAACTCGAATAGACTAAACTCGATTAGTAATATTGTAAATATATCTACACTCGATTAGACTCGTAAGACTTTTGAGTCAAATATTTTGATACTTGAATTCGACTCGCTTGATTAATTGAGTAACTTGTGCTCGAGCTCGGCTCAATTAATTTTGAGTTAATTTTAAAATGTTTCTCGAATTACTCTTAAATAGTTTGCGAGTTGTCTCAGTTCATTTATACTCATAGTTGTATGTTTGTGCATACTCATTTTTTTTTGTTGTGATGCCTGTGCATATGCATTGTGTGAAGGTCTTTGTCCATTAGTTATGTTTAAGAAAAACATTATATTTGTCATAAATGAATTTTATAAATAAATTAATTTCATAAGTTTTATAAAATTCATCATATTTTGTATGTTCGATATAAATTTTTTTTTATTAAATTCTTAAAATTGGCCGTAACTAATTAAATTCTAAATAAAATTTATAAATGAGTGCTAAAGTTATAAAAAAAATTTATTATGATAAAAATACTCTTAATTACAATGTGTTTTTACTTATTAAATTTTTTTTATTAAATTATATGTTTAAATTAAATATAAAATTCATTTCATTTAAAATAAAATTTATTTTTATTTTATATAAAAAATTATTTATAAATAAAATAAATTTTAAATTAAAATGGAATCAAACACAAGTGTTTTAGATTACTTGACTTTCACAAAGATGACTTTAGATTTCATAAAAAATAATGCATATGATTATATCTAAAGTCATATTTAAAGTCAAAGCCATGTTTAATATTGAGGTCTCTTTATGCATCCAGGATCTAATCTCATTTTTTTAAAAGGAAAAAACTCAGAAATATTTTTCTTTAAATAAATATTTTTATTTTCCAAAATCTCAACCTCCTTTTGCAAATCCTATCAAAGGAGTTTTCAAATAATCAAATTATTTTGAAAGTTTGAGGGAGTATTTCTAAATTTTTTTTAATCATTTTAATCGAATCACTGTTCATGACAGAAATTGGACCAATTGGCGTTCCTTGTGCTCTTGCCTTTGATTAATGGAAACAAAACTTTTATTTTCAAATTGGCGTTCCTTCTTTCAATGCTTTTTTTTTCAAAAAAATAAAATAAAATTCTTGAATGACTTATTCTTCATCTTATTGTTAGGGACATTTAGGGTCTGTTTATTTATAGAAAATAATTTTTTATTTTTTATTTTTATCATTTTAAAAATATTTTTATAAAAAAAAATTTTTTTTTATTGAGAAGACATGTTCATTTACTAAAAGTAGAAAATCATTTTCTGTTTAGAAAATTATAAAGTATATATCCTCATTGTCCCTTCATTAGTTAATTTTCATTGTTATCTCTATTGTATCAAATTAAAATTAAAAAAATAAAAATAAAATTATGAAATTTTTGTGTGATAATTTTTTGCCATTTATATTAAAATTTATATCATTAATTTTGTTAAATTTTTTAAATAAAAACATTATGAAGCACTAAACAAAAAAAATATGAAGTAATAACAATTCAAAACAAAAAGGCATTATACAGTTATAATGAAGATATAATACATGAAACTAAAAATGAAAAAAATAAAAGTAATATCTAAGTATGAAATAAAACATAAAAGATTAATATAAATAAAAAATAAACTAAAAAGTAAAGAAAAATAAAAACAAAAAAGTTACGGGATGAAAATTTGAACTCAACGCGTAAAGCTATTATATTAAAAACAATAAAGTTGTTTTCGTGTGTTTTTATATTTCCTACTTGATCTTAAATAAAAAATAATAAAAACAATTTAAATTTATTTTTCATTTATTGGTTATATGTTAAAAAATTGAAATTTTAATTTTATATTTTCTATTTGAAAAATTTTTATACATGAACATAATATTTTGTTTTTTAATTTCCTTAAAAAAAATTTCTAGAAAATATTCTAAATTTCTGCAAGTAAATATACTCTAGGTTGATATGGCTCGATTTATTGTAACTATAACAAATGACTTGGCCTTTTTTAGATGAATCACTCATCTTGTGGCTTTTCTTGAAATTTTCCTTTTATGACTTGGACCTTTGGATTGCTTATCATCAGTGCATTTTATCATCATCTTGAGTTCTATTGCTCTCTTCGCTAGCTTATTCCTTGTTGGCCTTCAGAGCAATGTTTTTCCTCTCGAGCATTTTCGACTTTTTGCTCATCAAGACTGATTTTATGAGCTAATAATCTCATCAAGAATGAAGGCTTCGAACTTGTGTATTTCATCAATAGCTATTCTTCTAACTTTTCACTTTCATTTGAAAGGGTTCTTAATATCTTGGCAATAATGTCTTCATTGCTATAAGCCTAGTTTCACGTTTATTTGGCCAACATGCACATTTGGAATTTTCCATATCATGACTTGCTTGGAGCACAAAAGAGAATGTGCATATGAGGCTTCATTTTGAGATTTTGGGGTTTCAGTGATTAGATAGAAGGGGAAGGAGATGCCTACTGAAATTCCTCAAAAAATTTGTAGGCATATCTGGCTCAAATTCATGAACTATACAAGTCATACAGCAGTACCAATTCTCTTTTATTATATAATTTCAAAGTCATTTTTAGTATAATAATGGCTTCAGGCATGCCTCCGTCCTACCAATATACAGTGGCAAGGAATATAAGTATAGGTGCCTAAGTTGGATCAAGTGGTAGTAACACGGCTACATCGACACCAAAATGCAGTACCCCCACTCCTGCCTCGAGCAACTGCTATTTCTTCATCAATGTAAAACCAGATAAAGAAAGGATCCTTGGTGCTTGGTTCTCTATCTTCCTTCTGTCCAAGACTGATTTCCAAAGGCTTTAGAGGTCCAATTTTTATACGAATGGACTCAAAAATGAAGGCCAGTATCCGCCTTTTCCATGTAAACCTGCCTTCAAATGTTAAGCATCCAATTGGCCCAAGATATACTCCATTTTCAATTCTCTTTCCCTGGCAATCAAAGCTTGCATTAGCTACCAAAGCAGAACAGAAAAACAACAATAAGGAAAAGATGAAAACATAGGAAAGTTCATACCTAAAGAAGACTTTAGTAAGGCGCTTATCTACAAGGGCATATGGGATAAGAAAAATATGTCACAAACTCCACCCTACTAGAAGTGATAACTGGATATATGACTGGGAAACCAGAAGGGTTGATACCAAAATGGCTACTCTTTTAGATGCCATGAACCAACAATTGGAAGACTAAACACTAAGAATGTGATCAATTGTAATGAAATGTAGTTAATCAGCAACCCAGCAGAACCATTCCAGACCTAGCTGTTAAATTACAATCGCTCATAAAAAACCACCTCAGTTTCCTCCTAAACGTAGACAAATCTAAACCACTGGGGGTGTTTCCTTGCATTACTTTAACAGAAGGGAATACAGATAACTGATTCTGAGAACAAGAAATCATGTTTAACAGAAATTTTATCACATAAATCAGAATTATTTTGCTTTCATGATAAAGTCATTACTTGAACACTAATGCAGCAAGAAGAAAAATCCCAAATTTAAGTAAAAGTTTCAATGAGTTATTCAAAAGAAATAAATGAAAAATATTTTTTAAAAAATTGAGATTCTGTTTCATGTTTCAGCACAAAAATGAATATATGCATAATTAGAGGGTAAGACGAGCTTACAGCAGCATCAAACCTCTGAACAGCAGTAAGAGGGAAGTACCTTCCACCCTTCAATTGCTTCTACAAATCGGATAGACAAAAATCAACAAATGAAATCACCAATCAACAGCAAATTAATAAGGAACATCAACTATAAGTAAACCTGAGCGGTAAATATAAGCATCCAGGTTCTGCCAGGTGATTTTGACCCACCAAGCGTATCAAGAAATCCAGAAGGATCAATCTTGGCCTTTTCAATCACAGATAGAGCAGACAAAACCTCATCAGTTGGAACCTTTCTTGTCTTAGCAGCATTCTTCAGCACTTTCACACTCTCCTCTATCTCCTATACCACAGACAATGCCATGGAAATAGAACTCAAAAGAAATAACACCAAAATATTAAAAAGTTCCAAAAATGTTAACAAGAGAAAGAGAAAAGGCATACTGGGTTGCTCTGAGTCTGCTGTACTTCTTCTTCTTCTTCTTGCTGAACAAGAAGCGGGGTTGAAGGACTTGGGTCTTTTTCATCAAGGGTAGCTCTGGTTTTTAATCTTTGGAATCTGAGGAGATGGGGGCTGGTGGGTTTGATAGACAAGGTAGTGGTAATGGCATTGGCACGAAGAGGAAAAAAAGACAGGTTGAAGGATGGTGATGGTTGAGATGAATTTAGAGCCACCCAGTTCATGCAAGAGAAATAAGAGGATGACAATACAGCTTGCGAGCCCATTTTGCTTCTAAGGGCTTTTGTATATTTTATATAGATGTGGTTTTTTAAAGAGTTTTAAATTTTTTTCCTGTAACATAAATGCAATAATAAAAAATTGATAATGAAATGAGTTTTACTTTTCGGGCCTTATTCATTTGCAATTGTACGTCTATTTAATTAATTTATACAAAAATTAATGATGAATACAATATAAAATATATATAATATTCAAAGTATTAAATAATTACAAATTTATTATAGTGATTATTCGATATGAAATATAAATATTATTTAAAATGCTTTTAAAAAATATTTAATAACTATAACTTGTAAAAATTATAGTATCGTTTACGTTATTACATTATAATACTAATTAATAATTTACTGTTAAATTATATAAAAATTATTATTCATAATTGAATTAAATATGATTAGATATTATTAGATTAAACCACATTATTTAATGTCATTATTAAATTTGTCACTATAATATTTATCATATAACATATTAATGATTTAAAATATATAGTTTATGATAGAAATTGAAGAAAATCTAAAAATAATCTAATTATTTAATAAGATAATAAGAGATTATGGTTTATAGTTTAATAATTATGTGAACTAAAATCAATGACATATAATTTTGCTTTACAAAAAAAAAGACTTTATATTTTTTGTTTTGATTGGAGCAATATTAAATAAATATATCAATTTTAGTTTAGTAAATAAAAGTACATGTATGGTTATACATAGGCAAAATCACACAAAAAATTTAAACTTTCAAAATTTAAATTTATATCTTGAATAAAAAAATTCTCTTTAAATATGTGAATTTTATTTTAATTTCAAGTTTAGTTTTGGACAAGACATATGTTTCTTTGAACCTGAGATTTGCTAATGTGACTATTCACGTAGCATAATCTACTTGACCAAATTTAGAGTAAATCACAAAAAAAAAAAAATCCTTAACTTTCAAAAAATTTTCATTTATATCATAAATATTTTTTTTGTTTTAATATATAAACTTTTATTCTAATTCTAAGTTTAGTATGAATGTTTCTTCAAATATGATTTTTACTAACATGGCCATTCATATAACATCACCCATCTGACTAAACCCCATTGAATGGATAAGTCTATTTAATTACCCTTAACACAATGTTGTTAATATTTTAATTTTTAAATAAAAATGTTAATTTAAAAAAAAATTAAAATTAACATGAAAGCTCATGTATTTAAAATAAAAAATTCGTTCAAGATATAAATGAAAATTTATTGAAAGTCAAAGATTTTACTTGTAATTTGTCCTAAATTCGATCATGTGGATGGCCAAGTCTTTGAAAAGGCATATGTTAGCTAGATTTGAAATTAAAATAAAAATTTAGACAATCAAAGAAGAAATTTTTTATTCAAGACATAAATTAAATTTTTGGAAATTAAATTTCCTTTTTGTAATTTTACCTTATATATCCATATATTATATTAATTAAAGATATATTAATCTTTGTGCATTTATACAATTTTTAATAATCATAAAAAATAAATTGTCATCTTCGAAGGAGAGTAATGAGAAAGTCAAAGTAAAATTCACATATTTAATTTTTTTTATTAAAATATTATCGTACAAATCAAATATTGGAATTCAACGTTCCTACGAGATGAAACTAGATCATATGCATAACCGATCAGAGTATGCTTCCAACTGTGCTCACCATATATAAACAATATCTTGCACAAAGAACTTAACTATTCCTCGGTATTAGCAAGGAATAAATTTGAGATCGTAATCAGGAACCCTAGTTCTAGTTTAATCAAATAAGGACACCCAACAATCTAGAACTATTTGCATCTTTCATTAGAGATTCCCTCTCATTACCTTCTTTTATAATCACATAGACTAGACAAATCTCTAAAATCCATGATCACAACACATTCAACATCCAATCAACAAATGAACAACGATAAATTCATCCATTTTCATGGCAATCTCATAACTTCATTAGCACCAATAGAACTGTTAGTAATTTCATGGATTTTTGATTTCCTCTTTTTGTTGCCTCCCCCTCTTGATAAGAAACAACATACTTTAGCAAACACCACATACTACTATGCATTGAGAGAAAATAATGAAATAACCATTTTCTTTCAATATAGTATAATTAAAAATTTGATAAATTTTTTTTATTTGTTTTATTGTATGTATTTGAATATTCAAATAACATACAAATATTAATTGTATTGAGTATTAATTTCACTTTGATTTTCTAGACTTATATTATACATATAATTTCTAAATATTATATAACTATTTATTAATGAAATTATTATAACAAGAAAAAAACATTCATAATTTAATATCTGATTCATAAAGTAAGAGATAAAAATCGAATACAGTAAAAATTTCTATGAAAAAATTAATAACTCTCTCAACTAGTACAATTAATATATCATTTATAATATTTTTCATCATATCTACATACTTATTAAAGTGGATATGAATGAGATAATATTTGTAATCATGTTTAAATAGGCTGTGAACCGTCTAATTAGAAATCTCAC
Source organism: Omphalea diandra (assembly GCA_949677035.1). Lineage (NCBI taxonomy): Eukaryota > Viridiplantae > Streptophyta > Magnoliopsida > Malpighiales > Euphorbiaceae > Omphalea > Omphalea diandra. Next base: position 56,555 of record CATIWR010059037.1, on the reverse strand, counting down.
TTTAAGTTCATTTGATGCACTAATTGTGTGGAGTAAAAAAAGGAAATTAAATAAGAAAAATAACAAGAAGAGAAAAGGATTTTAATTTCTTTTTTATTCTTTATTATTAAAATAGATGATAAGAAAAAATAATAACATTTTTATAACTTATAATTTTTCATATTTGTTAATTTTTATTTTCCTAATTTGTTTTCAAAATAGAGGGTAATATTTATTGATCTCAAAGACTAATTCAAATTTTGTATTCCTCCTTTTTTTTTCTTTATCTTTTTTTGCTATCCAAATAAAAAAAAAAAATTCAATTACTTTTTCTTCCCCTCCCTCTCCCGGCCCCGCCCCTCCAGTTCCCTCCAAACAAACAAAATCTATAGTCTAAAATCAAATATATCACATCCTATCTATGACGAAGGGGAGGATTTTCTTGCTTAAGGAAGTAATATGGTGGTCTCCTTCCTTCGCATTTTCAATCCATTTTTTCCATAACAGTTGGTGAGCTGCGCTTCATTTTCAATCCATTTTTCCTTTGTTTAAGTTTTTTATATTTTTTTCTGCAATTTCTAAGTCTGCGATTAGGTGTTGGACTATTCCCTTTCCTTTTTATTATTGTTACTATCATCTTAGCATATATTTAAATTTTGTTTCCTTAACAGCCAGTGCTTGATTTTTCTAATCTTTGATTATGACTTAGTTTGAATGTCAAACACAGAAGTTCCTTTCAATGGGATTTTGGTTCTGGGTCTTCTTTGACTTATTTTTTTTTCCTCTTTATTTTCAGATGTTGGATATTGCAATGACTATGCCTAGGAGCAAGGTTTGAATTTTAATTTTGTCAAATCTTTCCATTCAATACTTTTGTTTTATGACTATGCCTAGAAGCAAGGTTTGAATTTTAATTTTGTCAAATCTTTCCATTCAATACTTTTGTTTTATGAATTTAATTTAGTTTCTCTTCTTTTAATTAGGTTGTTAGGTGCTTTCTCAATTTTAATTACAAATAAATTTCTAATGGCAAGCTTCTTCAATGTTTCATACTAAGGCAGGAGTCTTTGTCACTTATAATTCTTTTGCAGCTTCTTAGTGTCATTGATTTTGTATACTCAGCTTTTTCTTTTATTACCCATTAGAAATGCACATGGTTTGACAAGTTTTTAGTCAGTTCAGCATTCTTCTTGTCATTTTGAGACTAATTGCTTTGGAAGTTCATGGACATCTGTTGATGTCTTTTCTCCTGGAAATTTCTCATATAAATGCAGTGAAATTTCAGAAAGAATTCCATGCACATTGCTCGATATTAGCTGTTAGGTGAGCTGGTATTGGAATTTTGTGTGGAAATTCAAGGTTTTTGACTTTAGTTATTAGAGAAAGCCCCTTTAACTCCATTGATCAATGACTTATAAGCTGTTTGATTGAGGACCTGACAGACGAGATTTTCACTTACCTTGTTGAAAGGGACAGAGTAGAGTATATTAATTTCTTTCTGCTTATTTGGTCTGTCTGCTGGCCTCCTTACTTTGGAAATTCAAATGGTTGAGTTGCATATAGCAGCTTGATGAGTTGTGTGGGAGTATGCTGGCTTCAAAGCTGCATTGTATTAACAAAAGAATGAAGCATATTATTCTTTGGTAAAATTTCATATTACATGGGGAAATGATTTATCCATTGGAAAAACATGTCCATATGCGTGTGCACCATTCATGTCCCAGAATTGTCTAATATGCAACTAGCGTCAGGGGAACTCCCATTGACAAACATAATTTTTTTTTTCCCATTTAATGTGCTTGTTTGAACTGATATTCTTTTCTTTCTCATTTTCAATAAAACATATTATAACTGGTATGAAGGCAAAAAATTAGTTTTCCAAGCATTACACAAGTCAAGATGGTCACATCGATGAAACTGGAAAAACAAATGAATTAGGTGGATGTGTAGAACACTGACTGCTCTTAGTTTGCTAATTTACTTTTATGGATCACATGGATACTCTACTATAACCCCTATTAGAGCTGTTGACATCGTGTAACCTGACTGATTTTACATATTGGTTTCTGGGACTAAATATTGCAGAAAAAGCTGCATTTTCCACCTTTTTTACCTAAAAAATAAATCAGTAGAGCGACATGATTTGTCAGGAAACTTTTATGACATTGGTTGACTGCAGAAAGTATCTATATATATATATATCTATTGAGGTTGATAGGGTAGCATGGTGGCTACTGCTTATCTCGCATCAAAGTGAAAATTTGAAGTCTATTCATAAATATAATTCAAACTCAAAACACTATGCAATTCTATGCCTTATAGAAATTTCTTGTGGCCTATGACTTGCAAGGCCAGGTACTACTATGATCTCTGAAACTAGAAACCATAATTTTGTGACTAAAAACTATATTTTTGTGCTTTCTTTTCCTGCAAAAACAGTTTCTTTTCTTTATTGCAACTCATTGTATTTTGTCATTTGTTTTTTATTATTACACAGATTGAATCAGAAGGAAGGAGTTGGTATGTGCATATGATTGCTTAAAGCTTTATATGCTTTTTTATTTTAATCTTTAGATAAAACGTATCACAACTAACATTGTATGTTCATAGTCTGCCATACTAAGGTACAGCGCAATGTCAACTTGAAGAAGTGACAAAATGGCTATTTGTTTCCTGAGGTCCTTTATCAGATCTCTCACACTCTCCTCTCTTTAGCTTGGATCATTTTCTAGCTCTTACCAACAATTTTCTAGTTTTCTTTTCTTCACTTGCACTTGAACACAGTAATTTGCTCATTACTTTATGGGTGGGCAGGCTCACATTACTTATACTAATGGTTCTGTTTGTCTTTGAATCAGATATCAATGCGTGAGCTTCAACACATTGAGAAGCACCCAGAAGCAAAATTGATATGCCGTGGGATTGGTGACACCACAGAACCTATACCAGACATTATAACATTGAGCATGGCTGAAGTAATTATTGCTTCCTAATATTTTTTTTTATTTTTCATATTATTGTTTTGTTATTTTAAAGAAAACTTGGAATGAGCAAATATTCTTCCTTAATTTCCGGGTGTGCTCTCTCCTCTCAAACACAGCTTTCTGCATTCAAGTTTCTGTTCACAACGCAAGACAATAACTCTAATCAGTTCTATTCTTTCCGATACCAACCATGCCTGAACACGTCTTCATTATGGCTGAAACTTTAAATTCTCCACAGATTTCAAGGCAATCCATATCAAATAAGTCTTCTGAGTACATCTTGCTCTGACTCTTCGCTTTTTGCTAACTTACCTGTGTTGGCACTTATTGAACACTTAAAAATGGACTCTGGGTACCTGATTATAACCCCCCAAAAAGCAATGAAGAATTACCAAAAAAAAGTAAAGGAAGAGGATGAGGACGAGAACAAGGAAAAATTAAGGTGGCGTAAATGGATGTGTGTCTGACATGCATGCTGCAATCCAAGCAATATAGAAGTACATTGTTGAACTATAATCTTATGCTTCCCAAAGTTTTCAACCACCTATTCCTGCAATTCTACTCTTTTGTGACAAAATTCCAGTTTAACTCTAGTTTTATTTCTGTTCCCTGCCCTACTTTCTACCTAGCCATAAATCCTTAATTTCCCAATCTTATCTACCCTGAACATACATTAGGAGATTAATCCATGCATATTGTATTTAACTATATTCTCATATTCACGTGCAATTATGTATACATTGTTAATAAACTACCTGGCAAGGACATGGAATTAATGTGATGTAGTTCATAAATTCATATTTGTTGATGCAAATTCTGACTGAAAGGTCAATCCCTCTCTTTTTCTCCCTCATCTTATGTTTCCATGTTTCGGTCACTATAATGAATTGAGGAAGGGTTCTGCAGTCAATTCTAAATGATGGAAGAAAATGGCTGTGTGATCAGAAAAGTTAAAGTTTTTCCCTCATAGTTAATGACATGGTCTTTTGCACCACGCACGTGCCTTATCAACAGTAGAAGGTTATAGAGAATATGGAGCTGAGCAAGGGAACAAGGTAGGACCGTGTTTGATTGCCCATTATCTGTTACTTTTTTTTTTTTTTTTGATGGTTTTATCTGTTATCTGCTAACTAGATTTTTCTTCTTTCTCTTGTATTCACTTGGTTCTTAGTTGTGCAAATATTAGTATTAGTGTCCTATTTACGAAATAAGGGGAATTTCAGTGGGTAGGCATACAAGTTATATTGATTGGTGAAACAAGGGTACAAGTGAAAATATTTTATGATATTCTAGTTTGAGGGTGAGGGAGGAGTTAAAATTTCCTTGACCTTTCTACACACTTTTTATTCCTCAAAACATATAGGCAGTTGTACAGGGAGGGGCCTCCCTCTCTCCACCATTTTTTCCATTTTCCAAGATGAAATCTACCATGCTTTGCTCTATAGTTAGCAAATTTTATTTTCAATAGCAATCTATTGTTTCCTACCTTTTTTCATGTGTATATATATCAGGAAGTCGGCCAATAGGTTAAATTTCTGTTTGCAAATAGCAGGTATTGAGGAAAGCAGTTGTGAAAACATTTTACAAAGATCTGCAGGTAAAAGACACAGAAGTTTTTGTGTCAGATGGTGCACAGTGTGATATTGCTCGTCTTGAGGTATCCAATTATTGAACTTGGCTTGTGCTTCTGATGATTTCTTTTATTTTTTCTTTTTCTGCCTTCTGTTTTCAGAAGTGGTCCCTTTGTTCTTTTTTTACAACCTCACAACTAGAACTAAGCTGTAGTTTTGAGTAAACCGGCTTACTTACAAATGCTAAAATATGATTTCATTCCATTTACAGCTGCTCTTGGGTTCCAAAGTGACAGTAGCAGTGCAGGATCCATCGTTTCCGGTGATGTTTTGTCCATCTATTTGAATTTATTTATTTTTTCTCGTGCCTGTGTTTTAATGATTAGTGAAAAAGAATATCCAAATCCTACAATTCTCAAATCACAAGAATAGAAATCTTTATTCTCCCATATATTTTTGTTTTCATCTGTACTCATAGCCTTCTAGTCCTGTTACTAAAGCTTTTATCAGAAATTTTATATTTGGTCACAATTAGTCTTTGTTGATCATAGAGATGTCAAATAAGAAGAAAAATTGCAACTCAAAATTCTTATTTTTGTCCAGTTAAATCAAATATTATTTTATCAAACGAAGCTGTTGGTTTTTTTCTCCAGGGTTGACTACAAAAAATTTATGTCATGCTTTGTTTACAACATTTCCTTTTTGTTTCTCAATTTCCTAAAGCTAGCTAATATCAATAAGCTAGCTAATATCAATATTAATTTAAAACAAAATGTAGCAGAATTCTTCTAACAAGATTGCCAGAAATTTTTATTTTAAATATTTGATGGATCCATCATTTCCATCATTGTTCCAGTGCTTCGGAAGGCATGCACAAATTTTTGGTATTCTTACAATATCTTTCTGAAGTATATTAAAATGTAATTTGTTCATAACTAGTTTATATTGTATATTCTTTGTGAAATTATTTCTGATAGGTTTGTTAGAATGCATGTCTGCCTCCTACATCACTAATTTTCTCCAATCCATGTCATTTGACAGTACTGATAACATGCAATTTTGTTTTTGGTTATGGATTATACAATTTTATCCCTTAGGTTTTACATAATTAACTTGTCAGTCCCTCCATTTTTAAAAACTAATTAAAGTATCAATATTTCATTCCGTTAAACAGAACAGTCTTTTGTCCAATTAAAACTCGTTTTTTTTGTTAGTCAAAAGAAATATCGAAGCGTTGAATTACATAAACACCTGTTCCACTCACCCTCCTTAAAAACCCCCTCTCCCTCCTCCTGCAAATCAATGACTATATCAACCCTTTAGGCCTCCTCATTCTCCTTTCCCGTCCCAATACCAATTGAGTGCTTGTCATCATTCAGACCTCCCCCTCTTCTTCTTCTTTTTCCATTTTTCTGTTGCGATTTTTACTGTTATGGCTTCTCTTCTTGTTTGCATATGTGAGAGTTGAGTGTCTGTGGCTATTTGTGAGAGATTATTCTCTCTCTTTTGCTTTTAATATGGATGAGTTTCTTGTGATTTTGGGTCCTTGGAAAAATTTGGGACAAGGTCTACCATACCATTGGATCCCTTTTTTTTTTTTAGGTTCATTCAATCGTTTTTGATGGTGTTGTATTGGTTTAGGTGGCAATGTGGATTCTAGGAAGGATAGACGTAATGTTGGGTGGATGGAATTCAAATGGGTGGGTATAGTGGAAAAAATGCATTAAGTGATAAAGAATGATCTTTAATTTGTTTGTATTTGTTGGTGTGGATATAGAAATGAAGATGAAAAGAAAAAGGGGAGTAACGACTTTTATATGGATATGTTCATGTAAACTTGAGGTTCAATATGATGGCTGATGGAAAAGGAAAGTTGACTTTGGATTGAGAGAAAAAACAACATTTTGTTATCATTTGACGGAAAATTTAACAGGACTACTTATTAAAACAATATGTGAGGGATATTTTAATTAATTTTTAGAAACAGAGGACCGACTAGTTAATTATGTCAAACTTGAGGAACTACATGGTAATTTTGCTTTTTTTTATTCACAAAAACAGTGGCTTTATCAATGCTTTGTTTTTGTGCGGAAACTTTGATCTGGGACAGGCTTATATAGATACAAGTGTCATAATTGGCCAAGCTGGTGATTTTGAAGAAAAAAGTGGGATGTATCAGAACATTGAGTACATGAAATGCGAGCCCCAAAATAACTTTTTTCCTGAATTAGCTGAAACTAGAAGAACAGATATAATATTATTTTGTTCTCCAAGCAATCTAACGTGTCATGCAGCAACACGACAGCGATTAGTGGAACTTGAAGTTTGCGAAGGAGAATGGTTCAATTATAATTTTTGACTCTGCTTATGCTAATTATGTCACAGATGATTCACCTCGATCAATCTTTGAAATTCCAGGAGCCAAAGAGGTAAATTCTGGCAATGTGCTTGTGTTTCTGATTTAGATTACAGAGCAACTTCTCAGCTGAATCCTTTTGCTTGACTGCTTTTGATAACTTGATGAATTTCTGAACTTTTGTATTTATTTCCTAGTTTCTGTGTGCATCTATATACACTGAATATATCATCATGCCTGGGTTTTTAGCATTTTCACATGATACTGCCACACAGGGCTTAGCAATCTGCTTGCAGCTTTAGGAAATAAATCTGTATCAATAAAATCCATTTATTAGTTAAATGGAGTTGGTCAACTATGAAATTATATATATATATATATATATATATAACTGCTTTTTTTCTGTGGATTTTTTTTTTTCTATAATGTTCCTTTCTGTTATTTATTTTCCAGGTTGCAATTGAAATTTCATCTCTCTCTAAATTTGCTGGCTTCACTGGTGTTCACCTCAGTTGGACAGTTATTCCTGAAGAGTTACAGTTTTCTGATGGGTTTCCTGTAATAAATGACTTCAATCGCATTATTTGCACTTGCTTCAATGGAATTCAAATATAGCTTAGGCTGGTGGACTGACATGCCTTTCCTCAGAACGTCTTATGGAAAGATGAAATGCAGGAAGTTCCTGCAGGAATCCATCTACTGCAATCTTTCAGCTTTTATGTTGTTAATCCTCCTGTCTGTGCATGGGGTTTGCACAACCATTCAAGGATTAGTAGATATTGCCACATTTGATTTACCATTCAAGGATTAGTAGATATTGCCACATTTGATTTACTTTTTCATAACAAGATGCCGTATTGTGTTAATGTTCATTGTGACCTGATTTTGAAAAGTAAAAACATGTGGAAGCAAAAACTAGCTCTTCTAATCTTATCTCAAGCCAGTTTTATGTTAAAAGAAACAGTATAACTGAACTTAAGTTTGAAAACTCTTGCAGGCTGTTCGTTCCGTGATTGACTACTAAAAAGAAAATGCAAAAGTACTACTTCACACTCTTGCTTCTCTGGGTCTAAAGGCATATGGAGGCGTAAATGCTCCTTATGTCTGGGTACATTTTCCTGGTTCGAAGTCCTGGGATATGTTTGATGAAATCCTTGAGAAAACAAATATCATAACTGTACCCGGTTCTGCATTTGATCCTGGGGGCGATGCGTTCATACAAATCAGTGCTTTTGGACACATGGAATATATCCTGGAAGCTTCAAAGAGGCTGAAAGACCCCCTCTCTAGGAAAAGGAAAGCCCTGCTTTTTCTATCACAACTTGCTGTACTAAATAAATGAATAAAATCGGTGAGTGTACTGACCACTTTCCAAAGTCGCTTTATAGTTGTTATGGTCCATTGTTGGCTACAGCGTGTAGCTCTTTCACTGTGTATTTTGATTTCAGCAAAATTTAAATAAAAGACGGTGAAATTTTTGAAATGATGGTGGTGGCAGCTGCAGGAATGATATAGTACTAGTAAAAATTTAAGTACTTCATTGACCCAGCCTCTACAGATCATAATATTTAAATTCTTGTTGTTTAGCTTGTTTTACTCCACTATGAATTAAGAAAACTTTAGGAAATTTTCAGAAAAAAAATTTATTGATCACTTTCTAATAATCTATGTTAGCATGTTATTAAGATGATTAACAATACTTAGCTAACGCATTAGAGCATATTAAAAAGTTGAGTTTCATTTTGACGTTCTTAATGTATTAAAAGAGATTAATGATTTCACAATTGGCTAGATTAAATATGAAAATATAAAGTTTACTTTATTTGTTGATGATTTGCACGCTTCCATGATCACAACGAATACATAAATGTATAACACAATCAAATTGCACTCTCAACAATAAAGCTCGTAGCAACACAATCAAATTGCACTCTCAACAATAAAGCTCGTAGCAAGAGTCTCAAACCCATTCCTTGATCAAAGTTCATACCCGAGTGACTACTGTCATCGGCTACAACTGTGACAGTTACTAAGATTAGGACTGATGATAAGAAAACCAGATACCCTTCCTGTCATCCGGTACCCCAACGCCTCACTCAGACCATAAAAGGGCATTGCTTTGCACAGAACTCAACAATAAAAAAAAAAAAAAAAAGGGTTCAAGAGGGGCCAAGTGTGGAGTGATGTAGTTTTTAGGAAGATTCCGAAATGTCTGTGATTTGGAATGATACAGCTCAAAGTTTTAAGTCCTCCAACTTATATAGTTTAAAATCTAATAACATGATCTCTATATAAATCTCTAATACATTGGAAGATTTTGAAAGTTAAAAGGGTATTATTGTTACAGTTCAAAATTTGGAACCAAATTCAATTTGGTTAAACATAGGATTTTTTTTTCTCATTTATTAGCTATATTAAACACTTTCTAGCTTGTAGGTTTCTTAGAAAAAATCAAAAGGGAGTGAAGAGAAGACTGCAAGGAAAAAACCATGCATTTGTCTTGTTTACCATTACTGGAGAGGCATGAAGTTTCTCTGTATCCTCAGTCTCAGACAACATTCAAAAAGTTTGGCAACATTCAAAAAGTTTGGCCACTGATGTGATAGCAAAAGCTTGTGCATGTCCACGCATCAAGTTGTGCCTCATTCATTAACAAGACACTAACCCTAGCATGAGATGACACCAACATTTTTCTTTACATATCAACAGATTGTTAGTGTATCCTAGCTTAAGCAACAAATCCTTGCAAAGGTACCCTATGCCCCCAGGAGTGTGTGTAATTAAACATAACTGTCTTATAAAAGAAACCATTTTAAGTAGCCAAACATAATATTCAATCATAAGAATGCTTTATCAGTAAATAATCAATCAATTCTTTCAATCTCATTACAATTTATGAAATTATTACAAGTGCCTATATATAATGGATCACATCAATAGATTTCCAATGTGAGATTCTCTTTTTCCTTTAGGTATTGTCTTGTATACTGGAAATAAGAATGTAATAATATGTGAACCACATTCATTCCCACACTGAATTGCAGAAAGATTGAGGATCTAAGATCAAGCCATAGATGGAACTAAAGACCAAGGGTCTGGCAACTAACCAGATCAGCAGACCTAGCATTCCTGGTGGCAATGATCGTCCAAAGATGGGTTTCTGATGTGGACTCAGCCTGCTCACTGGAGAACTCGCCAAACGAAAATGATGAAGACGATGAGGAGGAAGCTAAATAATTGTGCACATTTGCTCGCAGAACTGTAATGTTGTCGTTGGCATCTTTAGTGATCACATGAAATTCTCCATGTAAACAAGCAAGCAAGTAGGAAGATTCTGAATTAATTGAGTCATAAATAGGAATATCTCCAAACAAAACCTTCCATGTGTCGTTTTGGTAATCATATACCTTGATTCTAGCACAATCAAGAGAACTAGAAGTTTCCAGTGCATACAATTCACCTTCAACCATGACACTCAGTTTTTTTCCTGCCTGCTTAACTGGCCAACCTTCACCCATACCAGTTGGCATTTCATACCATGAATTCATCTCTGGATCATAAACCTCTCCGCCAACATCCACAAAAAAAGGCCAGCAGTATAAACTCTGAGCAACAAATAACTTTCCCCTGTATGATGTCATTCCTGTTGCAATGGGCTTGAGCAAATCTGCCAGAAAAGCAGTAGGCAGCACTTGAGCCTTTGAAAAAGGCATGCTTGGAATGTCAGACCACACACCAGTGTGAGGATCAAATACTTCAGCAGATTGAAGTGAGGTCAATCCACCACGGCCTCTTGTAACTCCTCCAACAGCATAGAGCTTGTTGTTTAAGATCCCTGTCTTACAAAAGGCACGACCAGTGGACATTGGACTCATCTCACTCCAAGCATTTAGAATTGGATTATACTGCCAAACACATCTCATAGCTGAATCTTTAGAGAGCCCCCCCAACACATAAAGGCAGCCATTAACAGCTCCAACAGCACTGCCATGAAAAGGTAACGGGTCTAGTGTGCCCTTCTTTCCAAGCCAACCCCTTACTGTGTCTGCAATTTTGATACTTGAGCCCACTACATTCCACATTCGAAGCCCAGCCAAGCCCTTCCTGGGTTCATCTTCAAATGCAACACCTGGCATTGTTGGTAATCTTTGCCATGTTCTGGACCATGGATCCAAAGCGTACCACAAAAACTTATCATCTTCAGCCTTCAATAAAATATAAAGCCACTCCTCAGTTGTTCCAAGTTCTTTTCTTACATTAAACAGTTCGGTACTAACAATGGCTGCTTTCCAAGCCCGAGACACTAATTTCATTTTCAAGTAATAAATCCTAGGAAGTCTTGCAAGGATCTGAATCGATATTTCATCAGGAAGGCTGGGAATCAATCTGGGATTTCCCTCACAAGAAGTTGGTGACAACCTTTGTCTCTTAGAAGTTTCATTCAGTGATACCTCAAAAACCTCATTACCTATAGCCTTTGAACTATATACACTCAATATACTGCCCATCGATAACTCTGAGATCAGTTCAGTTTTCCACCCAACTATACTGGTCAGCTTGTATCTCTTTGATTCAAACTCAGAGCTACTTCACATATGAGATTATAGAACAAGAAGGAAAATTCAGTATGAATCAAGTTGCTAAGTCAAAGTATTCTCTTAACCCCATATGTGCTACCCATTCGCACTATTTAGCAAGTCTTCTGAACACCGATACAGAAATTGTACACATAATTCAAAGCATTTTCTAAAGTCTACTTCACCCGACAAAAGAAAAATAATTATCCAAACCAAAATCTAACTATAATAAAGCAGACAATAAAATTAGAATAAGAAACCTTTAACAAATAAACAAACCTAAGCCCCCAAAAAGATTAATCAATCCCTCAATCGTATAGTCAACAGAAAAAGCATAACATAACAGCAATGATAAACTCAAAACTACCAAGACGAGGAAATGGAAAATAAGCTAAAAACTCAAAATTAAGCTACATTCTGCAATTCTAAAACAAACCCATAACTTAAAAATTCAAAAGAAAAGCTCCTGCGGGTTCACTGAACCCTGGCTTCTGTTTGGTTCCCGAAAAAAATCTTGCCCAAGAAAATGGAAATGAAAACTGGACTTTATTTTGTTATACTTTCAATTTGTTAAAGTGCAGGAGAACGAGACATCAGAAGGACCAACATCACGAAGAACTAAAAAATCAAGAAACGAAAACAATACCTTTGAATTCGTGAAGAAGAACCCGTCAATGAAATTGAGTCCGACGCGTTTTCATATTGTTACAAGCAGCAGATTTAATGCATAGTGTGTGAACGACAAAGCTACTGCTGATACGGGTTTTCTTTGTCTTAAAATAATTTATTTTTTGCCGTACGCAATATGCCACATCACTATTCCCTCGTCAGCCAATTACGATGGTCATTAGGAATATTAAAATACTTTTCTCTTTTTTTTAAAAAAAAAGTTGTATGAGCACAGTGTATCCGATTTGGAGATTTAAAAACCTTTAAAATCGGATCAAAATTTTAAAGAATTTAAAAACAGAGAATTTGTATCATATCGAATTTTCGGTCTAGTTCAATTTAGTTTTTTATAAATTCGTGACGGTTCAGTCTAGTTTTTCAATTTTTTTGAAGCGATTAGATTGAATTCGGATCGATTCAGATATTCAATTTGTTAAAAATAAAATTTTTATTTTTATCTTTATAAAATAAAATAAATTTTATATTTTCATTTTTAATCATTTAAGAACTAAAATAAATAAGTGATAATTTAATAAATTATAACTAATAACTTACACATTACATATTAAATTAAAATTTTAAATATTTACTACTAATTTATAATTAATAAATAGTCTAATTATTAATAACATATACTAATTGAGTGAATTAACTATATATATATATATATATAAACTACAATTTGATTCCTTTTTTTTTTTGGTATTGAACTGTTGTAATACATTTTGGTACTGTTCTCGGCTCGAATAATATAAAATTTTATGTACTTTTCCATTTAAAAAAATCGATACGATTCGATTTGAGTATTTTACTATTCACATCGATGACTTTTGATTTTGATTCAATTCAATTTGAAAATCTCTAAATCTCGTGCTCACTCTTAATTAGAAAATTTAAAATTAGTAGTTCTCAATTATTATAGTGGCAAAAATGTCAGTGTGTTTGATAAAGATTAATAAAAGTCAACATTTGTCTAAAAGATTAATAAAAGTTAATATTTGATAAAGATTAATGCAGAAAATCAAGCTTGATATTTATAGAAGATGAATGAATAGTCACTTCTTTTGACAATAATCTTGTCCATTTGAAAACAAATATATTTCTTACTTGAATAGTCATGTCTTTTGATAATGATCATATTTGTTTGAATTAATACGCACACAATAGTCATGTCTTTTAGAGAAAGATATGCTTCTTCCTTGACAATAATCACATATTTTATTTAAAAGATGTGACTCCTTATTTTGAAAATGTATAACATCAAAATGATTTGCAAAATTTATATTTTGAGCATCTCAAAATGATTGATAATTTCCGTTTTTAGTTGATAGTTAATCAAACAATTGTCTAATATACTCTTATCAATTGATATATATTTTCATACTATCAATAAATTACTACCTACATTTTTAACTTTGAATTTGTATTTTCAATGTAAAAAAAAAATTATACTCTTCAATTATTTTTTTTTTAAATTTCAATAATCATTTTACTACTAGTATTTAAATATTATTACTATTTTTGTAATTTCAATAATAACCATACTTAATTAATATTGATAAATTAAAAAAAAATAAGAGTATTTTAGTAATAAAGTGGTTAAAATACACAAAATACCTATAATAAATTAACTTTCTTAATTTTCATAAAAATGAAATTTTGCCAATTATTTTGAGACTGAGGAAGTATTATAATTTTTCATAATTTCTATATATATACATAATAAAAAATAAATATTAACAAAAAAGAAGTCAACTCTATTAATTGAAAATAAATAGAAACTTATTATCATTAGTTGAAGTGTTTAAATAATCTAATTAGAATACAAAATCTAAACATTAGTTGAAAAGTAAGTAAATACAAACCGTAGCCCTAGTTTCTCACTCCCCAAATTCATCTCTCGTGTCTCTCGCCTTTTTATTGTGGTGAGGGCCATCATATTATTCATTTGTCTTTTTCTTTATTTTTCTGCTAGTAATTTCATATTAAATACTAAATAATGGTGTGGAGAGTGAATACACACCTTGTTATAATCAATGCACACACACAATACCCATCACATAAAGATTGCAATGAAGAGCATTGATGTCTATAAAAAGAGAGGTATCATCTTTAATTTTTCACCACCAAACAAACCACATTGGTAGTTTACACAACAGTGGATTGAACTAAAAAGTTGATATAGATAGAAGACAGAAGAAAATGGAAATATATATATAGAAATTTTTAAGTGTTTTAAATTAAGTCAAGTAGTTTTTTTTTTTTTTTTTGCATATGACATCCTAAATTATTTTGTAAATTCGATTGAAGTTCTTGCGAGCATCTCATGGTTATGTGTATCGCACTCGTTTCACGTTCGTCAAAAAAAGAATTTTATAAAATAAATTTGAAAAAGTTTAGGAGTTTAAAATAGACAAAATGAAGTATAGGGACTTAATATTATAATTTTACAAAATTTAGGTATCAAGAAGCATTTTTTGACTGTCGTTTCGTTAACGAGAACAATCCTCGCTGTACATGCTGACAGAAATGATGACCAACCTAACGCTTCCAGCACAACATTGAATTCTCCGTCCCGTCTCTGCTTCTCGTCGTTACTGTCGCCTCGTAATTCCATATTCTCGCTTTATATTCTGATCTTGTAAAAGCCCATTAGCTTAATCCCCTTCACTTCCGTCCTCCTCCTCCTCCTGCTTCAACGATGGCATGCACATCTTTTGCTAATTCATTACTTATCTCTTCTTCTACTACTAGTTCTCGTACTTCTCGTCCTACTGGTAATGCCTTGGTTCCATCTCGAATTTCATTTCCCAATTCAAGATCCCATTTGTTTTCTACCCAGTTGAAAGACAAGAAAGATTCGAGCTTTTTCACTACCTATTGTTCCCTTGATGCGTCTCATGGCCCAAAACAAGAAGAAGAAACTCCCATTGAGCTAAGTATGCAGCATTTGCCATCCCTCTCTCTTTTTATCATAAGAGCATATTAGAATATGTATTTTATTGTCTTATTTTTGTTTGCAGAGTATCCAGCTTATCCTACTGTAATGGACATTAACCAGATTCGTGAGATTTTACCTCACCGGTGAGTCCATTTTAATTTTCTGGGTTTTATCTTGTTTTTCCATGTGAGATTGGAGATGTCATTGCACTTATTGTACATTATTTGTTTTTGTACCTCAACCATGAGAACACCAGGCATAATGGGTTTTCTTGTTTGTTGTTCTTTTAGGTTTCCCTTTCTCCTCGTGGATAGAGTGATTGAGTATACTCCTGGAGTTTCAGCTGTTGCTATCAAGAATGTCACCATAAATGACAATTTCTTTCCTGGCCATTTTCCTGAGAGGCCAATTATGCCTGGTGTTCTCATGGTTGAGGTAGATCTCTCTTCACTTATAATAATTCTGTTGTTCTTCTCTTCTCATGGACAATTATTTGTCTTTCCTGGACATGCTTTAATGAATGCACTTAAGGCATTTGTAATTTTTGCTGGATTTTTCTGAGTGGATCTTTTGCCCTTGAATTAATAAACGTTAGACAGTTCCATAGCTTTATATCATAAGATGAATATGTTGTATTTGACTGATATCTTACTTCAAGTTTTTGTATTTATTAGTTAATTACTTACATGAGCTCTCTTCTTTAATTTAAATCACATATTGAATGTGATTTAAAATTTTGTATTTGCACTATTCCATTAGGGTCTATTTTGGATAGTTTTGAATTTGAAATGATTGTGGATATGGATTTGTGTTCCAAGTGAAAAAGTGTAAAAAATTAACACAATACCCAATCCAGTACCAAATCATTTCAAATGACTATTTATCCATGCAGACCCTTAGGTAATTAACTGCATTCTTTATTTGATTGTTCTGAGGTGCTCTTTTCTGCATTTGGTAACCCTTATTTTTAATGGATTTCGTTTTGATAATTCTTTTGTACTAGATCGTGTAGTATGACCATTGAAATGCATGTGCCAGGCCCAATTCTGTAGGCTTTCTGTGGATACTTGAAAACTCTGAAACTCATATGGTCTTAAACTTTTAGTGGCTGATTTGTTCTTTGGAATTTCCAATAGCTTGTTCCATTTCTATTCTAAAGCATTTCCAGTTTCATATCTGACTGCTTATCGCATGAAAAATTAATTATC
The DNA here is from genome assembly GCA_949677035.1 of Omphalea diandra. NCBI lineage: Eukaryota > Viridiplantae > Streptophyta > Magnoliopsida > Malpighiales > Euphorbiaceae > Omphalea > Omphalea diandra. The sequence continues at coordinate 40,270 of CATIWR010059037.1, read as the reverse complement.
TGCAGCTGGTCAGAAAGGGTTACCTCACTGTTGCTTGAAAAATTTATTGCTTGTTAAGCTAAAAATTCACGGGAATGTTTATATTAACTGTGTGATATTTTAATTATGTGTCCTAGATTTACTAATTACCTTGATTTTCTAATTTTATCCTTTGGGATTATCTATGTGAAGTACCTCGTGCAAGTCTGTTGTACTGGAAAATCATTAAGCAGTTTGGTTGGTATAACTAGTTGTTAGTGTGTTGATGAATTTTTATTTTGATTCTTGAAGGGTAAGATTGTTAAAATTAATGTGTCTGATTTGTTGAGCTGATTGTTGGAGTTATTGAAGGTGCAAACCACTGTTTGTGAAGGGGTCTTAGAGCCTAGACACAAAGGCATAGATGCGTGCCTTTGAGAGATGAGGTGTGAAATATAATTTGCTAGAAAAATGAAAATTAACACAATACAGTCATAGGACAACTAATCTGTCGTTAATACTCCCTTCTTTTAGATTTAAAGAATGCATTCATGTAGGAGGTCTTGTAAAAGTATAATTGCCAGAATTACCCAAATCCATATTCATACTAAGGCAGAGGGCTATACATATATGGTAAATCAACTAAAGAATTATATTGAAGAGAAAACTATCAAATACAACATAAACGAAACTACGAATCATTCTAACCAAACAACCAGTAGCCTTCTCTTCAAAACTTTATCATCCATGCATAAAACAAATGACTGTACACACTAACTACCCACGCCACCCACTTTTAAGTGAGCCATTTTCTTGACTTGCCAACACACTTCTTCTGCAGCTATTATTTTTTCTTGGAAACACTTCTTATTTCTTGCCTGCCAGATGCATTACACCATAGTTGTGAAAACAAACCTCCTTTTACACACATTTTCCAGCAGCTTCCCGGTCTGTCAAATTACAAGAGTTTGTACACCCTGGTCACAAGAGATCTCCTGGTTTGGCAGAGAAGAAGTGAGCTTCCAAACAACACAATCCTCTTCAAAACTATTAACAACAAACCGATCTCTAATGTAACTCCATGCTGGTGCTGTTACAGCGTCCAAGGAATCAGCAAAGTTCCAAGCTCCATTCCTCCACAAATCCCTTAACTTAGCAAATTTATAAATATCAGAGTCAGCAATGCAAGTGGCAGGAAGCTTGTGCAGCACAGATTCACCATGTGGGATGGGTCAAACCAGACAGAGAAGTTATTGCCATTACAACAACGTTCTTGAAAGCCAAAATGTTTAGAATTCATATTTGAGTAAAAAAGAATGTTAGTGCCAATCCTTTATGACTCAGAGGAGAATATTCTAGCTTTCTTAGTTTTTTTTTTTTTAATTTTTTAGGGGTTTACTTAGAATTCAAAGGGAAAAAAAAAATAAGGGAAAAAAATAAAAGAAGAAATGGGTGATTTTAAGATAACAAAATCAAAGGTTGAGAGAGAGGAAGAGTAGAGGAGGAAGGAAGAAGGGATAGATGATGAGGAAGAAAAAATTTAAGGACTCTAATTGAATAAGCAAGGAGAGTGAGACACTTGTATTAGGCATTTGGACTGAACATTTGAATGGGTAATTGGATATCATCAACTAATCCACTTGGCAAACAACTAACAGCTTAATCTTCTGATGAGGAAACTTTGCTCAATTTTGCATCAAATTCATTAAGTTTGCAAATCTGAAGTTTGTCTAAGTTTTGCTAATTCAACTGCAGGATCTTCAAATACTAATTTAGCAAATTTTAAGTTCAAGACATGAACATGCTCATCCCATCTAGGCTTTCTCTGGTTAGCCTATTTTTCATTTACATCTGATGCCGTTGGATTATCTGATCATCCAAATGTACAGAATTGAAGGCAACCTTACATTTTGGTGGTGTTTTTTCTGCTTTATACAGCCAAGAGCTTAAGTTTGTGCTGTTAAAGATACGGAATTCAATTTGAGGACAACAAGTGGGCATGTAATAGGCATTATGATTGCTACAAGAACTAGCAGCATTAAGGGAATTAGTTGTTGTAGGTATTGCTGAAACGGAAGAATTACCTCCTTGATGAGAATTGCTTGAATTAATAGGCAAAAAAGTGGTGGCATTCTGGGCATTGAAATTCTGATTCTGAATCGGCATCATAATCATTAATTCTATATGCATTTGTCTCATATCACTAGTCGTTCTTGCTTCTTAAATTCTTGCTCATATTTCTGGTTACTATCAAGGATACTCAACTCAACTAGATCTTAATCCCAATTTAATTTGGGTCGGCTATATGGGTTTGCTTTTTCCTCTCAAGGTTATCTTAGGCCAAATTTTCAGAAAGATGTAAGGCCTCTAGGTTGTTTTGAATTACTCTCCTCCATGTGAGTTTAGGTCTACTCCTCTCCTTTTTATCTAAGTCTATTCTAATGTGCTCTACTTTTCTAATTGGTGCATCTAAAGGCCTATGACTCATTGCCCGAACTATCAAGGATGAAGATCTTTAATCCTTCTTCAAGTTATTTCATTTCTTGGAGATGGGTATTGCTTGCAACAGCCATGTTTGGTGGAAATAAGGAATTTTTTAGAGACTTTTTAGGTACCAGGAAAGGTGCTCTGATACCAAATGATACAAACTAGTATCAACAGCAACAGAATGAACAGAAATGAGGACTGAAAGAAAAAGAAATAGAAGAAGAAGAAAAGGGAATGGGATTAAACAGAATAAGAAGAGTGATTGTATTATCTCACAGAGTTATCAATGGATACAATTCTAGATTTATACTAATTAATAGCAGTTAACACTACTAATAGTCACAAATGGAATCAGCTATTTACACATTGATTATCAACAGTGTTATTTAATATTTAACCCCTTAACAACTTGCATAACAGCTTCAGCCATTTGTAGCTAAATTTACCACCATTAGTACTGCATTCCTGCTTAACATTTCTCCAGCTCATCAGTCCTTGTTCTTTATTAGTAACCAATCAGCTGCTACTACCAAACTCACCAAATCACCTGCATTTTATATTAAGAGAGGATATTAGTATGAGGACCTGTGGAAACCTTTTTTGGTGCATCGCCTTCTTTATTCTTCTTCTTTTTTTTCCTTTAGCAGGATGCTCTTCTTTGTTTTGGTGCTATTTTCAATTGAAATTGTTGCAGCACTCTACCCTTGTTTAGCTCTTTTTTTTTTTTCCTTTCAATTGAACTGGGTGCATTACAATACAACATAAACCAATACCCAACTTTAAATCAATGCTGTAGATAAAATAACATCAATTGACTAGCAAAGAAAAATTGATTGTCAAAATATAGAGGTGAGCCTTTGTTATGCCTTGTGCTATAAATAGTGTATGCCTCAGTTAGGTTATCTGCTTGATGAGGTCGAGGCTATATAAATCCTTGAGCTTGAGGCCTACATGGGGCTCGTTTAATGATATTGTTGGTTGCTATTAATGTTGTTGGAATTAATTGCTGGCTTTAACTTGGATTAAAGGAATAATTCTATTATCATATTTGATTCGTTATAAAGAAAAATTATAGATTTTTAATTAAAAATTGATGTATGAATAATTTGATAAATATTTGATGTAACCAAATAACTTATTTGATAGAGGGTTGCTGTAACATTAAGGTTGCTCCATTCTAGCATAGGGATCATGGGCTCTAGCCCCAGAAATAGCCTCTTTGCTTTGTAAAAGGTAGATCGCATACTTTTGATGCTCCCCAGAGCCTGAAATGGAGGAGGTTTTGCACTAGGTGAATGATATTATTTGATAGTTGGGTTCCAAAAATAACAAGAATGAAAAGTGGAAGTGATTCTCTCATTGGATGAAGAGCTTTCCAGCTCATCATATGCTAAGTTTGTTACTAACTACTTGCTGACTCAGCATTATCAAGGAAACAGAAAATTTCTCTTATAACTGCAGCTAAGTAACTGAGTTATGTAAACTAACTAAAGTAATTTAGGCTTTAGGCTCGATAAGCTTGAATTTGTGAGCTGCTGGAAATGGTGTGGAAGAGTTCAATTTGGTGATGGCAACCATTTGCTTTTCCATTGGTGTGCAAGAATTCGATTTGGTGATGGCAACCATTTGCTTTTCCATTATTCTATGTTAGAAAGAAACATGAGAAAGGTAACTAACCTAATGTTTTTAGGAGAAATCCAGTATAAAAATTTTTAATTGACATGATTTATGCTTCTGATTCTATTGGTATGTCTAGTATATAGTCCAAATTCAAGTATACTGGATGTCCGTGCAATGGGCAAGCTGCAGGAGAGCTGGAGTTTGGCTGCCATGGTCACGTCTCCTTTTTGGTAACATCTTTGATGATTTTCAAACTTTGATGCCTACACTTGAATGCCCTCGTTGTTTCCACTAAGTTAATGTATCTATGCAGCCAAACTTTGCTGTCTCCACTCAGATAGCTTCCTTCTTGCCACTAAGTTATCTGTTTGGCTCCAGATTTTAACAAATAAGAGATGAGTTCACCTTGAGTGGATTTCAAAACTGACCCCAAGACTTGGCTTACCTTAATTGCAGTTCTGGCCAAGACTCCTTATCTAGCCATCTCTTATATGCAGCTTGTGAAAAGAACCATGAAGATATATAACTCTTGGTAGTGCCATCGGTATAAAGTACAAAGCTACATTCTAAATGTTTGGAGCTGTCATGGCCATCTGTCTAATTACTAAAATATTTCAGATACCTCTAAGTAAAAATACTGTTCATTGAAAGCCTTGCCATTTGTGTTGTTGAACATAGTTCATGTAATGAGAGTCCACTTCTAATCATAGACAAGCAGGCAGTGAGAATGCCGATCAGATGATTCTTGAGGAAAAGTTAATTTGCTGAAACGAAGGCTTAAAAGAAAATGTTAAGCCATTTCTTGTTTCTTCTTTCATTTGGTTTGCTGTTGTTTATCTTATCCACACCTTGATGATTTCACGGTCCTTTGTTTTCTTTGCAACACAAATAATTAAACTTCACTATGGATTCTGCGACTCTATCATCTTCATGTCTCCTAATTCCTAGTGCTTTACCATACAGTATCTGTAGTTTAGTTTTAAGTAGTTTCACATGCTATTTTTGGACATTATCCTCATTATATCATCATGAAATTATCATAATCCTGAAAATGATTTCTACTTGCCTACAATTCATTCATGATGTGGTTACAACTTCAGTAAAAGCTGTATTTTTTTTTTCACATATTCAAAATTTTGAGATAAATCTTTATATTTGTAATCCAGGCAATGGCCCAAGTTGGAGGCTTGGTCATGCTGCAACCAGAAGTGGGAGGCTCTCGTGATAACTTCTTCTTTGCTGGAATTGACAAAGTAAGATTCAGGAAACCAGTTATTGCAGGTGACACCTTAGTTATGAGAATGACACTCATCAAGCTGCAAAAACGCTTTGGAATAGCAAAGATGGAGGGAAAGGCTTATGTTGGAGGTGATGTAGTTTGTGAGGGCGAGTTTTTGATGGCGATGGGTAGTGAATAATATGCTAGGATTAGTATTTCTTGCAGTACTACTTGCTTTTATCTTCCATCCTCTTTTCTTCATTTTTTATTGTTTTGTTTTGTCTTTTTTATTAAAAGGGTAGGGTTTAGGGAAGATGGGCTGAGGAGAGAGCTCATTACCCTTGAATTTGGTATCGACGTGATATGTTTGGATGCAAACTTCATGTTTGATAGTGTGCCTTACAAAATTCCTTTTGGACATTACACTCTTCCATCTTCTTTGGTTTTTTAGGCCCATGAAAAGTATGGTGCTTGTTCCATCATACCCTGTGTCTAGACAAATTGAACTTTATTTAATTTAAAATTTATTTCATTCTATTACTAAAGTGAAAAAAAAAAAAAATTCTATTAATATATTTTTTTTCCTTTCTCTTCTTTTGATTTATTTCAAACGGTGCATCAGTGATTACTGTTGAATTCTTCTTCTACACTCAATTGCAGTATGGTAGAAGAGTGATCAGAGATCTGCATAATACTGTCTTATTTCATCTTAAGGGGTATTGTGCAGGGATGGGGAAAGTATTCCCTTTTTGTTCTGATGCTTCTCCCATATTTTATGATGCCTCATCTATGTATCAAGAATCCTAGATTCTGAAACTTGTTCATATGTCTGAACCAGAATGTCAATGGCATCTTTGTTAATGAATGAAAAAATACTAAGTCATCATCTTAGGACTAGTGAGCTGCACAGTCAAGGTAGTGCTATTAAAACTCATGCAACATGTTCACAAAAAGATTACAACAGAGAATATGCGAGGAAATTCAGACAAGGAATTTTATGTAGCCAGATAATATGCCTGTGTTCTCAAAGCCACCTGTATTTTCTGGTGATATAGAAAGTTAAAATTTCCTTACAAAGACTAGGGTATTTCCTTTGTGGGGGAAGATTTAAAATAATAGAAATATTTGCAAGTTGCTTCCCTATAGATACACTGTGCCCATGATTCTGGAATAGCTGTCATGATCTAGCAAAAATATCCACTGCGGTTCAGATGCTGAAGTGGTTAAAGCACAACAAGCTCCTGTGTAAAAATCTATGCTAAGTCCCGCTACTATGGAAGTAATGCATTTGTAATCTTGATTCAATGCCCATGGGTGTACTACTTTTTCTTGATCACTTTCCTTTGTTCATCCTGCTATAGGTCAATTTTCACTTCTTTATTGCGGCTTGTTGCTCTTAGCAGGAAGGGTCATTAATCGTTTAGAAAGTTAAGTGACGCAGAAATTAATCACCGTGACCTTGCTGTTTAAATACATATGAGGAAGATATAAGGGGATCGAATTTAAACATTTGCTATCAGTTTAGTGGCATGGAAATAGAGCATTTAAATTCTTGTAGTTCAGACGAAGCTCCTTTATCATCTTAGCACCATTTTTGAATAGAAGAACACTGCCATTTTAATTTCAGATCATGTGGTATTGCAAATCAATTTTCAGATGGTTCTACCTCAAACAAATCATAGCCAATATTCCCTCATATCATAGCAGTAAAACTAACTAGCTGAAACATTAAAGTATATATATCACATGACAGAATCCAAGCCAAAGACTTTTGAATTATCCTGGAGGGAACTCAACATATGGCTCTTAGATTAACATTTTTTTCTCTTGTCCTCTAAATTCTTCAACTATATCTACATTGACACAATTCATTGATGGTTTTTTTACTCATAAATTTTACAATCCAAGAGCACCAAGAGGAGTCTTTCCTTGTCCAGCTTCGAAGTAAAAGATCAACATGGCAAGCATGGCTATTCTTGCATGCTTTATCTCTGCAACTTTGAGTCTTTCAAGCTTCTCTACATCAGGAATGTACATTCCATCCTTTAATGTCCCTGCCAACCCCAAGGGATCAAAGAATTTTCCTCCTGGGTACCCTTGTTCTCCAGTTGCATTAGCAAAGTTTTCAGCAGTTCTAGACCATGGAGTTGCCCATTCCACTGACTGTGAATCTGGGCTGAAGAAATCCACCCACCTCTTGCTTTCCACCCAACCCATGAGCAGGAGCTGGGTGCCCAGTAGAGAACCAAAGGAGAAAGGTGCAATGGCACCTGGGTCAGCTCCAGCCTCAAACCAAGGGACGCCACTCCACGCTTGACCTACAAAGATTCCCACCACAGCAGTCATGGCCCACCTCCCATGGATGAGCTCCGCTTCTCTATACCATTTGAGGAATGCTGGGTCCTTGCCTAGGCCTAGTGGGTCGAAACCATAGTCACCTGGGAGCCTTCAGGTTTGGATTCAACGATCGCAAGAGAGAGTAAATTTTAAAGCCAAGAAGGGAAATATCTAAATCACAATATCAGAACAATTATTAGCAGGTTAGAAGAGAAACTTACGAGCCATCTAGCCACTCAGGGTCAACGAAGTTACCACCACCTCTAACACCAGGGAGCCAAGACTTCTTTGCTGGGGCAGCCATAACAACAAACTTCCTTGAACCAACATTTGCCATTCTATTAGCTCCAATACCAAGCAAGGCCTTGTGGGTGTTCTTCCTTCCACACAGGAAGGCAGACCCCAACCCACTAAGCAAAGCACCAGAAGTAGTAGCCATGATGATCGATCTTCTCTCCTCCTAGTTTTTCAAGGCCCAGTTGGGTGTAGCGTTTTTTTTTTAAGGTTCTTCCCCTTGAAAATAAAGACAGTCGGGTGGCTATAAGGGTGTTGCAGAGGGAGAGTATCTAAAAGATGGGTAGGGAAGGAGCCATGTAGGATAATGAAATCTAAAGAAGCAATCCAGGGAAGCATGGTGGATAGATTTCGGACCAATGGGACCTTGACCTCCTTCTTTTGGTCTACTTCTCCTCCATTTTAGTGGGGCACGACATCTATCTTCTCGATGCCCCATTTTTGTTTTTTCAATTTTTTTTCAATTTTGTTTTAGCTTATTACCTAAATAGCTACTGAATTGCTATTTGTTCTATGGATTGCATGTTTTTTTTTTTTTTTTTGATTATTAATGAATATCTAAGTCGAATTTAACTCCATTTCTTAAAAGGTGTGAAAATCAAAATTGGATTGAGTAAAATAGATATTAAAATCGAATTAGATCAAAATTTTTATTTGATTCAATTAGAATATTTAAAAATTAATTATTTTGATTTGATATTATTTAAATATTTTGAAATTTTCAATTATTTCAATAAAAAAATATATCATATGAAGTAATATAATTATTTTAATTTTTCAATTAGATATATATTTTTATTTTTTTTTAAAATTGAATGATATGAAATTATCAAGATGTTAGAAAGACTAAAATGCAGGTAAAAAGGCATTAAATTTGATGATTGTGTTTTCATAGGTATATCATATCATGATGGTATACATACATATATAGACACTGAGCGAACCTTCATATGTTAACCGCTAACTATTATTTTATTTATCTATTATATTATTAATTATTAAAACAATACTTAAATTTTTATAAATTACCTAAACCTGATATTAGATCTCCAATCCAATAATTTACACCAAATAATTATTTATTAAAAGCATAAAATTATTAATTTAATGTCTCCATATCAAATGTCCATAATCAATTATTAGAATATTCTTATTACAAATATATATTATTATTATACTCAACATAATCATATTCTCTTATACATATTAAATATAAAATCTCAAATTATATTTTTAACTCAAATATTAGTTATATGAAATGATGAAAATATTTTTAAAGTCTAAATTATTAAGATTATGATGTTTTATCTTTGTCGAAAACCTGACTAATGATAAAATTTTTTAAAAATTAGAAATTCAATATTATAATAAATTCATCAAAAAATAAAAAAACAATTTTTTTTTATCACTAAGTCGATTTTTTTAAAGAATTATGAAGCATTGTACTCAAAGATAATCAATAAGAAAAGGAAGTAAGAAAAATTTACATGGAATACAAAAATAAATCAGGTAGCTTTTTTTATTATTATTATTTCAAATTTAAATTGAGGGACAACTTAAATTTGTAACTCAATTTGTTGTCAAGATTTATTTATATAAAAATTTATGCGATAATTTGTTTTTTATGTGGCAACTAAAACTTATCATAAAACAATAATCATTTAATTAAAAAAAATAATTGTCCCAATTATAACTCGTGGCTCTTGTAAATAATAAAATTATGTTTAAAATGAAAATAGATTATATCATTATTTTCTCTGTAAAGTCGCTTCAACTTATTCTATTAATAGAATGAAATTAGATTTTATTTGTTATACGAAATTAAATAATAAGCAAAACCATCTAAAAAATAGTAAAATAAAATAAAAATCAGTTAAAAAAGTTATCCATATATGAGGCTTGTCCAGGATAACCACCGTCATTTATTGGCCTGGGTGTCTCGGCAGCAGAACCTCAGTCACCCACTGCTTGCTAACAGCTAAATGATCTGGTGAACGTTAATTGTTTGATTGATGGCCGATGCTAGTAGGTCTTTAATCTTCTCTTCCCCTTTCCATCCTTACTTTCTTTCCTCCAAACCCATTCTCTTCCCGTCTCTTCCTGCTTCTTCCCCAAAGCGCATTTCTTGTTCAACTCCTGGAGATCTTGGTATCGTTGCTACCACTGGTACGCTTCACTTTCAGTTTATCGTGGTATCTTGCATTTGGAAAAGCTCATCAGTAAAAATTCTCCTAATCGTAATAAAAATTTCTTGAATTTGTATTTCAATATAACTGGTGTTGGTTGTGGCAGAGCTCCCTGATGGCAGCCTTCTCTTCCGGTTTGGAGAAGTTAGTGAGATTTCAAACGATGTTCAAATGGGGAAACCAACTGTTACTCCTGAGGATACTACTATTACTTCTTCTTCAAAAGAGGAAATTGAATCTCATCAACTACTTGGTCATGTTAAACAAGTTCAATCATGTGCAGACGACCATACCAATGCAATAAGCGAAACATTGTTGGAAGAAGCTCCTGTGCTTGATGAGATCATCAACTTTAAGATTTTAACCCCAGTTAATGATCTGTCTAAGTTTGAAGGTGTTGAGAAAGAAGAAACTAGTGGTAGCATTGGTAACTTTAGTACTTCATCTATTGGTTCGGGAGCTTTCCAAAAGGAGAGTGAGGGTTTAATTGTAAGTGAATCTGATATTCAAGTGCCTGCTAGTGTTGCATCAGCTTCTAAAGCTGCTACCCAAGGTAAAAACAGCCTCCAACTGAAGCAGTTCTCTTCAGCTAGTGAGGAAAACAGCATGCTACGGCCCACGGAGGCAAACGATGTAATTGATGATGGTGGTGGCAAAGCTGATATCGTTGAATTGATGTTTGCATCCTGTTCTTCAGAGGCTCAAGTCATTTTTTACAATGGCATGGATGAGGAACCAACTCGTATTTCAGTGGATGAGGAACTACCTTATAAAGCAGTTCATGAGGAACGAACTAATTATCTTGTGGATGAGGAAGAAACCACTAAGGCTGTGGGTGGGGAATTAACTCAGACTGCAGAGGATGAGGAACCTGTTAAGATTGAAGAAGTTGAGAGCTTGAAGTCGGTTTGTTCTCATCTTTTTCACTTTTAAGAGCTAAGTTTATGTTTTTAATGTGCAACTTCATGCTGCATTTTTTTGCTATCAATTAACATAGGATAACCGGGATCCACTAAATTGGTATATTCTAATTAACAGACTGTCAATCGTTGCTTTCTTGGGGATACACCTCTTTTTCTGCAAACAAAAATATGCAAGCCGACTCCGTTGGTGTTGAACATAATATTTCCAAGGTGTAATCCTGAGTTTTAACAATTAGAGCACAAGCACTGAATTGGAACCTCATATTTCTTCCATGACATTATTTAAGGAACTTTGTTGTGTTATCTGCAGGATGTCCTAGTGTTATGGAGCTTATTACAAAACACTAGAACATATTCATTCGCAACTCTGTTTGCTTTGCTTGCATGTATGCTTATGTGCATACATAATAAAATATTAGGAATTTTGGTCATTTCTATAGATAAAAGATTTCTAAAATTTCCTTTTTAAAGAAAAGGAAAAGGAGAAGAAGAAAAAAGCAGGAGGAAGAAGAACGTCACTTACCCAGTATTATATTAAATGGCTGCGCCATCCAGCATCCCACATACTTATATTAATTTCTTTAGTTGATAGTTACATAACAAGTTCATGTTGAATTACTGCTAATCTTTAGTCCATTTTGTGGTAAAACCTGTAATTTTCCTTGATTCATCAAAACTGCCAGTCTTCAGAATTTAATTTTCCATTTTGAGCTTGTAATGCATATACTATAAGTAAGCCTGCTGGATGATTTGATATCCTCCAATTGCAGTAGCTCTCATTCTTCTGAATGAGATCTCCTAGTTGTGCATATTTGTGTTTGGAAGCCTAGATATCCTTGAAAAAGTTTGAATGCCTGATCAGCAAATTTTTATTGAATATATTGGGAATGATTGTTTACATCAAGGGATATCATATATAATTTCATTTTTTGTTTTAGTCGAGTGGCAATCTGCCTTCCTCAATTCAGGCAGAAGAGATAGATGAAGGAGATGCACAAAGCAGTAATAGAGCGGATGCGTCAAGTCCTTATACAGCAGAACTGCAAATTGGAGAAGCTACTATGATTAGGTATGCTACTAACTTCCTTTCTCGCTCCTTTTACCCTAGGAAGTTGTATGTCTTCAAATTGTTACTCTAGTATCTATTGAGAATGCCTTTGCAATTAAATTTTAAGCATTCTAATACGTATGCTTGAGGTGTACTTAAATAGCTGAACTGTCATTAGATCAATATAATCTTACTGATTATTATATGGTACTGAAGCAAAATTAAATTCTTAACCTTTGGTCCATTTTGAGGATCTGCAAATAGATTTCAATCTCCTATTGTGAATGATTAAATCGTGTCATTAATATTTCTGGTTTACCAAATTATAGTGCAGAAAGCCAGGACAAGACTTTTCAAACAAATCTATTATCCTGCTGCTAACAATTAATGGAATTGTACGTTTCTAGATTTGAATGCTGAATTTGAGAGTCACCAGTGCTTTAAATTTCACAATTATTATTTCCAATGTTTCCTGGAATTAATGAAAAAACTACATCATTAAACTCTGAGAAAAACTAATACATCTGGCATAAAAGCTAATGTCTGGCAGAAGAAGCTAGAGAAACTGTTTATCTGAATTTTATAACTTATCCATATGTTTTCACTTTATTCATGACAGGGAGGAAATCTCGAGGTTGGAATTTTTCTTGTTTTCCAGTGCTGTGTCATTACCACATCCGTCTAAGGTACTTTTATGCATGGACATAAGTCCATCACCAGATTTTCATTTATGTTTTACATTTTGATACAGTTGAAAATTAATTTCATGTTAGATATGGAGAGTTAATATTAGAATCTTCATACTGTTAGAGTTAATTTAGGTTTGAGCTTCTTTTTGGTTATGTTTTTTTTTTCCCTGGATTCTCGTACAAAAAACCTGGTTCCCTTATCAAGTATCTATTTTTACATTATACTGTTATTGGTCGGTGAAATGCCTAGAAATTCATTTGCGTGCTATTTGCTAATGCAAAAATTCATGCTTTTAGAAAATGGAACTGGGAGCTCTACATAGCCTTCAGACATTTATTACTTGATATTTTAAGTGAAGCTAAAGGTTCAGGGTAGGTAATTAAATAAAAAATAATTTTCAGGCATTGACAGGTGGAGAAGATGCATATTTTCTTGATGAAAACTGGCTTGGTATTGCTGATGGAGTTGGACAGTGGTCACTTGAAGGTATATCTTTTCCTAAGTAAGGTGTCTCTGGTAGTCATTTTGCATATTCCTCCTAATTTTTTGATATTTACCTTGCCACTGATTGTTTATATTTGCTTACGTCTTCTCTCCTCTTTGAAGATATTATTTCCATTATTCAACAGTTTTTTAAAATTTTTCTTCCTTCAAGAGCAAACCTAGGTTACAAAATTGCCTCGTCACAAAATAAAATAGTCCAAGCCTGAGCTAATCAAACATCAAGTAGGCTCTTGTTTACTCATATATGTTTTATTTTTTCAGACAAAAAATGGGATTTTATTGAAGAAGCTAGAAAATACAATTTGGTCCTTCAAGGATAGGATAGTCTCCTCCCAATATGTATTGGAAAAAGTAGGAAAATTGTGTAAAACTAACATTGTAACTATTTTGTTATTGTTGAATATTAACTAGTGAAGTCCCTTTTAATGGTCCTAAAGCAGAAATCCATAATGGAACCAATAAAAATAAAAAAAAAAAAATTTCAGCTGCAAAGGCAGACTTCAATTCTTAAAGGTCCAGGGTTTCCTATCCAACCATATATACCAAATTTCTTAGCATCTTTCCATCAACCAAATTATGAACATACCACAGTACTCCACCTCTAATGCCTCTCTCTTTCTAGCAAATGCTCCATAATTTAGACTTATTTTTTGGCATTTTCCAGTTCTTCTTCCTTTCTTCTTTTCTTAATTTTTCGAAGCAAAAAAAATTGCTTTTTGGTAAAAGTGTTCTTTTTCTTCTTTCTCCTTTTCTTAGTTTCTTTGAATAATTTGGGCATTGCTAAGCCTTAAACAAATGCTGTTTCATTGTTTTCTTAAACTAGACAGAAGTTTCTTGTAAAGTTAGACTTTAATATCAACTTTAATTGAGGCTGTTTGGGCTGAAAGATTTTGTTTTGCCTTATTTTATAGGGATTACTGCTGGAGAATATGCCCCTGAGTTGATAAACAATTGTAGGAAAATTGTGGCTGATAGCAAAAGCAACCCTATAACTGACCCGGTGAAAGTTCTTAATAAAGCTGCCATGGAAATTCAATCTCCTGGGTCATCTACAGCTTTGGTTGCTTATTTTGATGGTCAGGTAGGGTTATTTGGAACTTAAGTGCCTTCCAAGGCTGTGAAATTTTCAAACTGGAGTGACATGATGTGCTTTTCAAAGCACAGCACCAATTTGATCTTCAATTTTATTTGAAATGCCATTCCATAAATGCCTTCTACCTTTCATTTTGGTGTATTCTTCGTTGTCAACTTAAGCTATGATGTCTGAAGGATGGTGATCCAATCCATTATGCAAAACCTGCTCCAAATTAGTATGTTGCAAGACCCTAGGCAACAGGATAATGCCATTCTGTACTTTCTGATACTTTTCACTTTTCATGTTATGAAAAATTAATCTGCACTATAGGATTATCATTACTGATGGACGCTGATATAATGCATCTGAGATCCTGCTCAAACTGGATAATTTTGATGGCCTCGGTGATGTGTCAACGCACATGTATACATGCATAGAATGTTTGCATATACCTTTCTTTGTGAGGGATAAATGTCAGTTGTAAACACAGAACTTCACTCCGTCTTTGTATTTGAGTACATGAGTGCTTTACAATGCTGGTGACAGTTTGATCTTTGTTGAGTGTGGTCGGGAGTTCACTAAACATTTCATTAAATTTCTCCGTTAATGTAAATCCTTAATACTCATGCTCTGTAGTGCTGTGCTAATAAAAGATCCAAATCTTTGTAATGGAAGTTTGGTTTCTTACAGTAGCACTGTGCTAACAAAAGATCAAGTTTTTGTAATGAAAATTTGGTCTTAGCCGAAGCAGCGCATTTCACATCTACCTAATTTTTCTTTGAAAACTTTCCTAAAGTAGCTCTGCATCCAAGTCTGGTATAGAAGAAGGCAATGTAGCAACACTTCATTTGTCAAGTACGGAAATATGCCATTCATTGAGGAACTTAATCCTATTCAATCATATTAATAATTGACATTCTTTAAGAGCTAAGAATGCATTTTTTATGGTTCCTGATGGTAATATTATAACATATTCATTGACAATTTGAATAAGCAGGCTCTCCATGTGGCTAACATTGGAGACTCAGGATTTGCCATTATAAGAAATGGCTCCATCTTTAAGAAGTCTACGCCAATGGTACACGAGTTCAATTTCCCATTGCAGATAGAGAGGGGTGATTATCCCTCTGAACTGTTGGAGGTATGGCGCATGTGATTTCGTATCCAACTGAAACTTATTGGTATGTTGTTACTGTTGTTCAAATCAATCAAAATTGCACCTGAAATATTTGTCCCATGCTTGATAGTAAAGCTGGTAGAAGCATTTACTTTTTGTATCTTTGTTGGTTAAAATCGTGTAATGCAGTATGAGGTCAACAATTAAATGTTGGTAAACATGTGTATATGCTTATTGAATTAAGCATAGCATTGGAACGATCACGTCTATCTATATTTTAATTTGTTTGCTATTTACTTTCATGTTCTAATTTCATTCTCACAGTGACAATTCAGTGGTTTGTTGGTCAAATACAATTACACACTTCACATATTTGGTCAGTGAAGCCTAAACTTAGACCCTACTTTTTTTCATATTTACATAGACATTTAGATCTAGCATATCAGTATATACATCTGAACTTATACCCTGCAATTTAGCAATATACAATCATCCAAAGTTCCCAAACAACAAAAATTTAATGTAACGACTAAATTTAAAAGTAGAGAAAAGTTGAGCCTTATGAATTTTGATGGTGAAATAGGTTCCTTAAACCGAAGATAGGAAATACTTCAATTTTATGCTTGATATTGTCATAATTCATCATATATTTGACTCTGTACAATTTGTGAGACCAAAAGGTTCAGAATTTAGTTTGTAAATGTACATGTGCGCACGCCTGCATGCATTGGGAGACATGTTTGCAGTTAATTTTTCAACACTTTTTATTTGATGGAGAAATGCACTATAAAGGTCTTCTAGAACTTAAACAATTATGTCGCGGAGAGATGAGGAGGGAAAAGGAAAGCATGGGAAATATGTCTCCTGCTTCCAAGTCTCTCATTGGGATTAATCGTGCTAATAATTTGTGTTTCAGGGATATAAAATTGATCTGGATGAGGGTGATGTTATTGTCACTGCTACTAATGGCCTTTTCGACAACCTATACGATCAAGAAATAGCTTCAGTTGTCTCCAATTCACTGCAAGCATGTTTGAAGCCTCAGGTGCTAATTCAAAAGAACAACTTTTCACTATTTCATTAGCATGCTTAAAAATTTAAATGATCACACTGAGTTTCAGCAACAGGTAAAGGCAACCATTTGAGTTTTCAATTTGAACATCACTTTTTGTCATGAAATATACATAATCCATGATGGTGGTTAAGCAGATGGCCTCCATTATTTGATTCTTTTTGCGGTCTACATACTAGATGTTCTACGTAGGATATAACAACTCATTCCATTGGCTACTGGTTATCTTGAATAAATAGTTTATAAACCAGAAACAGTTCCCTTAAGTGAAATTCCAAGTGCTCTGCTACGGGGGAATATGATAAGCAAAACTTTCCAATCTTTATGGAAATTTGGAGCAGCTTCGTCGTTGAGAATATGTAGTATCTGTTACATGTAATTTGTTGAATTTTCTGTTCTTGTGCTTGTGGTTCAGGAAATAGCAGAGCTTTTGGCAACGACAGCTCAAGAAGTTGGGCAGTCATCGTCTGTACGGTGTCCGTTGGCCGATGCGGCTCAAGCAGCCGGTTATGCAGGATACACTGGTGGCAAACTTGATGATGTAACTGTCATTGTATCTTTGGTACAGATAAGATCCAATTCTCGTTTACGATAGGTTTCCTTATTTGATAAGAGGAACATAATTGTGATTCATTTGTAGATTGCTAATAATGTTGTTTGGTAAAAGTAAAAATTAAGTGTCAAATAATTTTAATATTAAAAATTTAAGAATTAAATAATTTTAGTATTAAAATTTTAATTTAAGATAACTATATATTTTATAATAAATTATCATTTGATTTTAAATATTTTAAAATTTAATTATATCATTGTTACTAGTAAAGATTGTGATAATGAATGAATATATTAAAATAGTAAATTTTTATATTACTTAATTCCTTACATAAAAATTTTCTACTTATCAGAGTAGGTGATTTTTTAAAATTAAAATTAAGTGCTTTATAAAAAAAATATTATCAAATACAATTAAAATATTAAGAACTTTTTTTTTAAAAAAAAACTGTTATCAAACAATTTTTTTTTTTAAAAAATAAATGTTGAATATTTTAATTTTAAGTATTTAATATGATTATCAAACAATCTCTTGTCGTTTGTCAAATAGTTATATATAATAAACCCATAATGTCATTATTTTACACAAAAATTTATAAATGGAAAATTAAAAAATTTAATTGTTATATTGAAAAATAAATGTTGTAAATAAAAGTTAAAAAAATAAAAAAAATTCTATGTCAAAATCATTTAAAAATTTTGAATAGAAAAATATAAAAACTTAAAAAGTAAAATTCTAAAAAACTTCTAAATAAGAAAATAGAAAAATTAAAAGTAAAAATTTTAAATAGAAAACAAAGATTTAAATTAATTTTATTACTTATTCAAAGTCGAAGTATATAAAAGCAAATAACAATATATAATAAATTGTCAAGAATTATTTCATTCGAATTTAAAATTGTGGTACACAAGATTAAAAATATGAATCAATAAATAATTTTTTATTACAACTATCTTTTATATGCATATATAGTTTACAATTATGTGTTAATTTTGTTTTTTTATTATGAAATACTTAATATTATTTATTTGATTGATTATCATGAATTATTTCATTCAAGTTAATAAATTTTCTCTTAAAATTATATAATATAAGATTAAAAATATGAATAAATAAATAATTTTTTATTACATCTAACTCTATATATAATTATGAATTTGAGAAATTTATTTTAATATTTTATTTACTAGACAAAAACTTTAAACAATAATTAAATGTTAATTATTATTATATATTAATTTTTAATCATTCAATTGATTAATTAATTATTTAATAAAAATAAATATTAAATATATTTAAAATTTATTATTATAATCATACAATGGAAAAATTTGATAATAGTTCACATATATCAATATAGCTAGTGACGGATCAAAGAGATGGCGACAGTCCTCCCCCAAACCTTTTAGTTATCTTTTTGATCTTTTATTTTTAAATTTTTCTCTCTCTACATATATCTTTTGATCTTTTATTTTTTTTTTAAATTTCCTATCTCTCTCTATATTATCTTTTTTATTTTGATTTTTTAATTTTTCACTTGAAAATGAAAAAAAAGTGTAATAACAACTTCATTATATAGTCATGAACAATTATTTTATATATTATTATATTATTAAATAAGTGTATAAAAAACATTTCTTCCGTCTCAAATTAAAAGTCTTGTTTTTTTACATAGATTAAAAAATATTAGATAATTTGATTAAAGTAACTGTTTTTACTTTATTTTTTCTTTTGTACTCTTGCATTAGTATTAAAATACTAGATATAAATGAATAGTACTTCTATCAAATAATCTTGAAATTTGTTGTTTTCAAATGTAAAACTAAAGACAATTGATATTGCTAATAAATAAAAGTATCAAACCATAAATATCAAAATTTCAAGTTTCTAATTTCAGTAATCATTAAATTAAATAAAAGTAAAATAGGAAATCAAGTAATTTCATACTTTCTAAAAAATGAAATCAACCTAAATATTGAAACAGCCAAAAAAAAGAAAACAGATTTATCAATTTAGGATAAAGAGAGTAATATATAGTCAGTATAAACAAATTTTTACCATCAAACTAATATTTAACTACTAAATTTAACAAATCTAAACATTAAGAAAAATTTAACTATTCATTAAAAATCAAAAGACAAACTAATATATAAAATATAAGAAATGAAATAGTAATTGTCCTATTCTCTTTGTTTTGTTTTTAATTTGTCTTCATGGGTCCAAATAAAAAGGTGATTGCATTTTCTCAATTAATTCAATGATGAATTCTACATAGAGAGCTAGTTCCACATATTCTTACTTCTTTGAGAGTTGAAGATTGGCATGGTTTGAATTGAATTGAAATAGGTCCCTCTGCAAGACATGCTCACCCAACATGTGGAATCATATCTTTCTAGTTGATGGGCAACAAGGCAAAAAGAAAAATCATTGCATTGCATGATATTATAGACCAGCTTCCATCACTACCAAATGGTATTTAGAAGGTAAATTTCAAAATGTGTCATGGCTTCTTCCATGATTGCTTAGCATTTGCAACCCAATGACCCTAAGATGGGACTTTTGGAAAAAATTTTTTTTTGGAACTTTAGACATATATTAAACTTTTTTATACACCAAAATTTTTAAAAAAGAAAAAAATTATTCAAAATTTGAAGTTTCTAACTAAATAATAAACTAATAAATTATATAATCGAATCATCTATAAAAATATTGTGTCTGAGTAATCGCACAGCATGCCAATAAAGGAAGAACAAGAGAGAAGAAAAAGGGAACGGGAGAAGGGGGCCACAAATGGAAGGCAAGTTGTCGCAATCATTGGCAAACTGCAATTAAGAGCATGGTTAAGGATTCATCATTATGAGTCAAAACTTTCAAAAATTTTAAAGGGAACTCTCCTTTGGATGAAACAGAGTCTTCAAGTCAAAGGTCACCAAATTTAGCCTTTTGTTTGGAAAGTTGATGGAAGTAAAAAACGGATGGGAATTAAATTTTCCGTTGCTTGAAAGAGGAAAGGAACATCGATGGAAGGCAAACATGTGGGGCCCACAAAAAAAAAAAAAAAAAAAACCCCTCTTCAAACAAAACCGGTGTTAAATTACAATTTTGCCCCTTTCCCATTCGAACCAATTTTCATTCTTGTTTTCTTATCCTAGTCCAAATTTTAATTTACTGTGTTTTTACTCGTTCTCATTTTCCCTTCAATTTTAACTCATCTAAATAAAATTAGGATACATTTGTATAATAAAATTAAAATTAAAATTTAGAAATATAATTTCAATTTTATTTTATCAAAATTAAAATTAAGTTGAAATTATAATTCAACTGTTTAAATTGTAAAATAATACAATTATAATTGAGTTAAAATTACAATTTAAATTTATACTTCAGTATGTAAATTGTAAAATTGAAGTTATAATTATAATTTTGATGTTTAAAATTTTGAAATCTAGAATTTTAAACCTTCATTTAAATTTGAACATATAAAATAATAAAATATAACATAATAAATAAAAATATAATTTAACTATAAACCATATAAAAAGTAAAAATATGTAAAGATAATATTTTTAGTTTTGAATAATTTAATTTAAATTAATAATTATAGTAATTATTTATTTTTATAACATGCCATTGTTGTTTTCTTCTCTTTTTATTTCCAATCCTCCCTTCCCTTTCCCAAACATGGCCTACATGTACTGTGTGATGTGAGATTTGCTGCTTCTGTTTCATTCAAAGAAAAGGATTTTGACAATTGGACTTAAGATTCAAGAAAAATGGCATAAATATAATTGCTGATAATAAATTTCAAAATACAAAGCAGAATTTTCCTTTCAAAAACAAAAGTGTAATAAAGTTTTATGGTCAATATTATAAAGCTGTTAACCATATTACACACTACAATATTATAATCTTTAATGTTATCAAGCCAGTTGTAAAAAATATTATTAAATAATTACTAAAGTATATAATTTCAATTTTTGAAAAATATTTATTTATGAATTTTTACAAGATATAGATAATATTTTTTCTCAAAAAAATAATTTATCTATCATTTTAAATAATTTCAATTTAAAATTTTATTGCTGAAAATAACCAACAAATTTATATAAAAATACTAAATAAATTATATGTACACTTAAAATTTTACATAAAGAAGCAATAGATATTAATAACAACTAATAACAGTAATGTATTACTAGTATTTCCTGAAAAATATAAATTTTAAAATATTTAAATAATAATTTCATCTAGGGGTATAATTTATTTATTTCTTTGGTAATTTTTATCTTAAAAAGTTATTCAAGATATTAGTATAATTTAAAATTATTAATAAACTATATAAATAATTTAAAATTTCACATAAAATTTTTTTTATTTAACTCTAAGGCATTTAGATAATTTCAATCTATAAAAGTTACTTAAAAATTATACAGAAGAATTGATGAATTGTATAATAATATAATTTTTTGACATATTTTTTTATCACTTATAATTGAGTGTATACATTCAGTGTAAGTAAATTTTTTCATTTTTTAATAGATAATTGAAATCAATTTCACATCATAATTAATTACTTTATTGTAAAATTCACTAAATATTTTTTTCAATCTAATTATTCAAATTTTCAGGATTTGATTTACTTTGATAAAAAAAAATAGAGATATTATTTTGGTGTTTTTTTTTCAGTTATTGAAAGTAAAATCAATACTTCTAACACTGGATTATCAATTCCATCTTATTGCATTGAATTTGAAAATCAAGAATGTAATTTAAAAAATAAAAATTAGTTATGGATTAGATTTTCTAAAATTAAAAAGATATATTGTGATAAGAAGGAAACCAACTGAAGATTTTAAATCCCTTTTTTTCTTTTTTTGGTAAGTAAATCCTAACTTCTTAAGATATGGATAAAAACTATATTAAGTTAATAAATGCCACAAAAGAAAATAGGTATTCCATATTTTCATTCCATGGCATTTCACATGAAATTTTATATTTTATTGTCTTATTGTTTAATATAATAATTAATATTTATATTAAAGAAAAATATATTTATATTTTAAAAATATAATAATTAATTTATTAAATAATTATTTTATAATGTATTAAATGAATATTTACATCCTCTTTAAAAAATTAAGGAAACAAACCAAGAATAAATAAACACTAAAAAGAAAAATCTCCCTTAAATTATGCCCTCTCATTTAAAGCTGAAAAATGGAATGTTTGCCACGTATATTCCCATCCCCACGCAACCGACCACTCTTTTTCCACATGCCTTCTCCCTCTCTCTATTCTCCTGCCCTACGCTTGTGAGTTGTAACGCTTCTTCTCTATTTATCTCCAAAGCCAACGAAAGCCAAAATCCACTTCGCCTGCTACTCTCCTCTTCTCCAAAAATGGCATCATCAACCTTTTCTTTCCTCCTCTGCGTTCTCTTCTTCATCTCTTGCGCTAATGGTGCCAGTCACCACCACGGCGCGGCAGCTCCTGCCCCATCCGTGGACTGCACCACTGTGGTGATGAACTTGGCTGACTGTCTCTCTTTTGTCACTAACGGCAGTACCGTTACTAAGCCAGAAGGGAGTTGCTGTTCTGGCTTGAAAACTGTGTTGAAGACTGATGCAGAGTGTCTTTGTGAAGGGTTCAAGAATAGTGCCCAGTTCGGTATTGTTTTGAATGTCACCAAGGCTCTTAGTCTTCCTGCTGTTTGCAAACTTCATGCCCCTCCTCTTTCTAACTGTCGATGTCAGTATTATTTTACGTCAAGTTTTTGTTTTTCTGGCATTTTATGGTGTTTTCGTTTGTGGGTTTTCTTTATTTTGTTGGTTAATTAGGGGGTTTTGGATTGATTTTGTTGGGTGTTCTGTTTTGCAGTGTCTCTGAGCGGTCCTTCTGCTGCTGCTCCTGGTATGTGTTGTTCTCATCCTGATCTTCCCTGATCTAAATCTTGATTTAACAAAAAAAGTATTTGAGCCTTTAAAATTCTGGACTTCTTTGAGTTTATCTTGCAAGTACATGCATGCAGAGAGGAAAGTGTTTTTTTTTTCTTCTAATAAATTGGGGGAATTTATTTCTCTGTTGCAGACATTCTCATCTAATTTGATAAACTAGAAACACTCCCCTCTCTCCTTTTTTTTTTTTAAAAAAAAAAATTCTCTTATTAAGCTTGTGTGGTACTATTGCAATACATGAAGAGGTTCTGAGTGAGAAAATTGGGTTTTGTGGATTCCCCGAACAGCGTGATAGAGACAGCGGTAATTTTTTTTGGCTTATTGAGTAGCTGTATCTGAAATGAAAATCAATTCAAATTTGGTATTAAAGAGAGAAGGGTGCTATAACCTAATCTTCTGTTACTTAAATAAAAAATTCTAAATGAATTTTCAATTCTTCTTGTGGCCCACACCCACACCCACACACACACACACACACACACATATATATATAATTTTTGTACTGTACTAATGTGAAGGATATTAGCAGGTTTTTGCTGTCCCATTGCTTGATAGGGAAACATGTTTCGTTCATTCACTGTGCTTGCATTTGCTGTGTATTCACGCAAGATTGCCTGTTTTGCTTTGATCTCTTTGTGGAATTAATTTTTTGGGTTGAATTTTGTTGGGTGGCGTTATCAGGGTATGTCAAGCGAATTCTCTTAAGAAGTAGATAACTTTTACCTAAACGTTTAATTGCTTTCATAGGTCTATCTCCATCATCCACCCCTGCTGCTGGTGCTGCTGGACCTACTTTGGCTGCTAAAGCGAGTCTGCAAGCACCATCACCATCTCCAGGAAATGCAGGTTCTCGTGGATTATCCATCTCAATTGGATCTCTAGCCGTTGGCATTCTCATCGCATCGCTCTCTAATAGTTTCTGAGTAATTATGGTACCATTTTGATTCTGAGCGGGGGAGAGAGGATTATATCAGATGAGAAACTGTTTTGATGTTTAGCTTCAGTTTGGCATTTTGGGTAGTAGATACCAATCCATTTTGTGTTCATTGAAACTTGCTATGCAGTTGGATGTTCTTCTCGGTACATAATTTGCTGTTATTGTTGATTTCTGCTTCTCAATATGTTTAGCAAAGTAAGGGTGTGGATACTTTTGGCTAAATTGAACTGTTTTGAGAGGTGATTGTTATCAAAAATTTCACCTTAATGACTCTGCCTAAATATTTTTACTTCAATTACTAGAAGTAGAATAAAGTCTGGTTTGTTAGCGGCGATCGAACAGGGATTGGCTGATTGGTCTTTGATATGATCTGATTTTATTGATTAATTTGTTTTTGGAAAAATATATATAAAAAAATTTAAAAAGTGTAGTATAATAAAGTAATAAAAAATGTTTTTAATGTTTAAAATTTAAGTAACAGTATAATTTTAAAATTTTAAATTTAGATTAAATCGATTTAATTTGATTTTTTTAATTTTAATTGAATTTTTAAATATTATTTTGAAAAAAATGAAATCAATTGAGTTTGAATTAGAGTTATGGCACTGATGTTGATATTGTGATCATCGTATTGTGACACATTGACATTGACAAATATAATTAGATAATTTATTTATTAGTAAAATTTTATTTTATGGTGTAATATTATTTGTAAAGTAGTATTAAATTTGTAATTTAGTTATATTTATCTGATGTGATATTAAATTTTATATATTATTTTAACTAATTATTCATTTAAAATTTGAATATAAAAATTTTTTCACTCTATATAGAATTTGTTTTCTTTTTTCTTTTTTTACTTTTTATATGTATATCAAAACAAATTATAGAGTGACTGAAACAGAATTAGTTCAAATATATAAAAAAAATAAAAAAATTATGTATATATAAAAAAATAAATAAATTATGTATTTAGAGTAAAAAATTATATATTTATATATAATTAATTGAAATAATATATAAAAATTTGATATTAAGTTAGATTGATATAACTAAATTGCAGATTTAATATCATTTTGTAAATAATAATATACTATATAGTAGAGTTTTACTTAAAATAATAAAAATAAATAAGTATAATTAAATTAATATAATAAATTTTAATAATAGTATAATTATTTAAATAAGAAAAATTCATAATTTTATCTTTTTTGTTTATTATATTTTAGTTATTTTATTTTTTATTATATAAAAAAATTAAATATTTTTATAATTAAAATTTTAGAGGCTAATGTAAAGAATTTTCTATAATGTGAAATTTACTTGATTATATATGTATGAAAAAATTTATTTTTTTATTGAATAAATAAATATAAATATAAAAATATATTTTATTATCATATATTAAAAATATTATATTATTACTAAATAATAAATATCTATTTAAAACTGTTTTATATATATATATATATATATATATATATATATGGAGAGAGAGAGAGAGAGAGAGATACTCCATCCTTGGTTTTTGATCACCGTTACCTTCACCGCCAAATCTATCCCAGGAAAGGATTAGAAGTGAGGTAGAGTGAGAGAAATATTTGTCAGAATGTTCGAATGCAAATTTAAAGAGGGAAGTTGATTGACGGATGTCGGAGGGAGTTTAGGTTGGAGCTATGGAGGCGGAAGGATGGGGGTTTTCATGTTGTGGATGAGCATGGTTCTGCTTCTACTTGTATGGAGGGATTTGAGGTAGAAATCATCAGTGATTTTTTTTTCAAATAAGAGATTTTTCACAGAGAGAAAGAGGTATCAATATTTTTTTTTCAATATATTTTTTTTACTTTGGCTTCTATATATATTTTTATTTAAATTCTTGTTTTACGCTCTTCACACTAATGGTGGCTTGAACACTGATGATAGGTCAAATTTGGATTTGATTAAACCCAAATTGATATATATGTGCTAATCAAGTCATAATAATAATAATTTGACATTATTTAATCACATGTTTTAAAGGACTACTTCTTGTTAAATGATGATTGATGTGTGTGTGTATATATATATATATATATATATATATATATATAAGAGCATCTTAATGTGTCCAAACAACAGTGTTCTTCGATCTCTCTTTTCCTTCTATCCTATGCTTGTACAAAGTCGCTACGCATCTTCTTCTTCTTATTCTCTCTCTCTCTCTCTCTCTCTCCATTTCTGACTTCTCCTTTCTTCATCTCCAAAATAAAAATCAACCCCAACCCACTTTGCTTGCTACTTTCTACTTGTTTAAAATGGCATCATTAACCTTCTCTTTCCTCACCTGCACCATCTTCCTCATCTCTTGTGCTAATGGTGCCAGCGCATAAGCTCTGCCTTGACCGTGGACTGCTCCACTCTGGTGTTGTTGAAACTGGTGGACAGTTTATCTTTTGTGACCAACAACAGTACCATTAATGAGCCAAAAGGGCACTATTGTTCTGGCTTGAAAACCGTTTTGAAGATTCATGGAGAGTGTATTTGCGAGGCATTCAGGAGTAGTCCCGAATTGGGTATTGTTTTGAATGTCACTTAGGCTCTCACTCTTCCTCCTGCTTGTAATATCCATGCCCCTTCTGCTTCAAATTGTGGATGTCAGTACTTTTTGTGCCAAGTCTTGGTTGCCTTTTTATTTTCTTGCATTCCATGGTGTTTTATTTTGTGGGTTTTCTTTATTTTCTTGGTTAATTTGGAGTTTTTGATTTATTTTTTAGGGTGTTCTGTTTTGCATTGTCTTTGATGGGTCTTGCTGTTGCTCTTAGTATCTTCTTATCTTGATCTTCACTCATCCAAATCTTGATTTTTTAAGGAAAAAAATTATTCTTTTTTAAATTCTTGACTCCTTTTGACTTTTAATTATAACAATTTTTTTTTACTCTCAATCTGCATGCATGCAAACAGGAAATATTTAGTATTTAGATTAGATCCTCCGATTTGGTCTCACCTCCTTGAAAGATTTCACCATTAACAGCTTTGAAAAACCTCTTATTTTTAATTTTTTACGAAAAAATCAGTGGAAAGGCCAAGTTGTTCTAAATCTGTAGTGGTTGGTGTGTATAGAGATGTAGGTTTAGGTTGATATGGTAAAAAGGTTAGAGAGGGTAGCTCAAAAAGGTCAAAAGGTGTAGGTTGAGGTGTTAGAGGTTTTCTTTTCATATCATTTTCAATACGAGCAAGTTGGTCTTTCAATCTTTAAATTTCAGCAGTCTTTTGATAAAAATCAACTAAGTAAACTTTCTGTTCGATTATCCTTATCAAATCCTAATGTTTTTCTTCAATTGACAAATGTAGTTTCATCATAAGAGATTGAACATCTTTTTGATAACATATTTGATGCATTTGAAGAGAGACTTGATCAACTTTAGTCTTTATTTTCTTACGAAGATGATTCCGTATGAGAGTATTTTCTGATTGCAAGTTAAGAAATGTTTTTATAGGTGCGATATGCAAA
Source organism: Omphalea diandra (assembly GCA_949677035.1). Taxonomy (NCBI): domain Eukaryota; kingdom Viridiplantae; phylum Streptophyta; class Magnoliopsida; order Malpighiales; family Euphorbiaceae; genus Omphalea; species Omphalea diandra. Next base: position 12,806 of record CATIWR010059037.1, on the reverse strand, counting down.
GATTGTCCTTTTGAATCTACTCTATTAAGGTTATCTTTATGGTAGATATGCTTCTTACTTGGGTATTTAGATTGGTATGGTTTATGAGAGGTGGAAAATCTTATTCATAGGATGATGGGAAAGAGTTTTGGTACATACATACTTGGGGTATTAGTGGAGAAGGTATTGTTGGAGGAGTGGAAGAAAGAAGGGTGTCTTTCTTAATCCGTTTCAAGGATTGTTTATAACAAGGCAAAGGTGGTTAGGTTTTTGTGGTATTGAAGGTGAATGAGGTGGTGGGGTGTTTGTAGGAGTAGTATGAACATATGGAGTAGGTCCATATTATACCAGAAAATCATACTTCTCAAAGGGTTCTCTAAGAAGTCCAACTAAAGGGTTACCATTTTCGTATCTTTTCTTGAGACTATTCTCACAACAAGATCCTTATTGCTTTTTTTTTTTTCCTTCTTTTTGAATTATTTAGTTCATCGTCATCCGAATTATACTAATAATTATCACAATAGCAGATATCAAAGTCATTTATAAGTATAAACAGGCATTCCATCATATGCAAAATGGACAATAGGAACCTTTTCCTCAAGTTCATAAAGGACACATCATGAATTGTGTCGTGAATAATGAGGGTGTAGATGACGAGGGAGAAGAGGATTTCTCAAACCTTGTCTCTACTGTTTCATCTTACTTTTTATAGAAAATTGGTTTTGTTGATTGGACATGCTGTTATTTTGATGAAACTTTTCATAACTTGTTATTCATTTCTCTAGTAACAACTGAAAAAGTGTTTTCCCAGATAGCTGTCTAGGAACATAAATACAGGTCAGGACATTTATAGTGTCTGCAATAATGAGTATAACATCATTTAAGTGTGGAAGAGACAAATTTAACGCATGATTCTAGATCTTGTATATATTCCATAACAGACAAATCACCTATTGAAGCCACTCCTTCCCAACACACAACACACTCTTTTTATCCTTTTAATAATCATTCTTCCTCTTTCACCCATCTTTAAACGAACCTCTTTTACTAAAATAGACTATATATATATATATATATATATATATATATATATATATATATATATGAGCTTAGTTATATTACAGATACCCAAAAAATTCAAGATACAAATGCTCCATTCTTTAACCTTTATGACACTTTATCTAAACAGAAAGGATCAATGATCCGTTCTATTATATATATATATATATGAGCTTAGTTATATTACAGAGACCCAAAAAATTCAAGATACAAATGCTCCATTCTTTAACCCTTATGACGCTTTATCTAAACAGAAAGGATCAATGATCCGTTCTATTAAAACCTTGATCAAACAACCTGTCAAACCCATAAAAGAATATGTTCAATCCTCAAACTTTGATCAATGTACTATTCAAGCTTCAGGAGAAGAACAATTCGTCTGTTTAGAGATTCCTCCAAAATTATTGCATTAATTGATCTCTCAAAGTTACACTCACATTCATTTTAGTGTAATCAGAATTGTTCTTTCCTATCATGGTAAAAAAGGTTTGTCTGTGTTTACTCGAATTGTTCTATTAGACATAAGATACCCTAGAGTATCAACATGTATTCATTGAAACTATAGAAAACTCCTTAAACATAGGATTTGTCATGTTCACCTTTTACCTAAACTTCAACCTAGCCTTGAATGATCCTCATGTACTTTATGCTCCAAGAGTACAAGTTCAAATCACTAGAGCCTCTCAAGTAGCCGCTGCCACTGTAGCTACTTTTCACTACTAGATGATCTACAAGATCCATAATATGTGCTAGATCTATCTCTTCCATACTCAAATGATGCTCTGCTCATTGTTGTAGACACTCAAAATGCCTTGTCCTGTATTCATGTTCCAAGATAGATATCTAGAAAAAAAACTTCTTCATCTGTTGCCAGAGAAATGGATAACAAGTTATGGGAAGTTTCATGAAAATACATAGCTTGTCCAATCAATGGAACTAATTTTCTATAGAAAGCAAGATGGAAAAAAGTATTCTTAGCCAAAACTATTTTTAGCCTTATACCTCAGTCAATTCACTATTCATGGCCAAAACATTTTCAGCCTAAACACCACTTCCATTTACCCAAATCCATTGTTGTGCAAATAACCATACAAAATTCTTAGCCAAACATCCAAGCTCATTATGGAAAAACCCATACTTTTTCATCTCCCTACCTTTCAAGCAAAATGAAGATGTCAACCCAACCAAAGCAACTCACCTAAGAATGAGCCCAAAAGACTTAACTTTAGCCTATCAAAAGTGTTCTTAACTCTTAGCCTAAAACATCATTGAACCCACTAAATCAAATTGGGCATGTCAAGCCTTCTATGTGAAAAAAAAATCTGAGTAGATAAAAGGAAAAAAAAGATTAGTCATTGATTATTAGCCTTTAAATCATTTTTTAAAGGATGATAAGTTTCCTTTACCCAAGATTTCCTCACTTTTTACTCATTTGTCATAGGCAAAATATTTTTCAAAATTTGATCTTAAAACAGAATTTTGACAACTTGGCATTAAACAGGAAGATCGCCCAAATACAACTTTTTGCATCCTACACCGAAATTACCAATTGATAGTCATGCCATTTGGAAAGTGGCTCTATCATTATTTCAGAAAACTATAATCAAGATCTATGAGCATATCTTTCATAGTGCATTAGTATACATTGATGAGATCTTACTTTTTCAGCAGATCATGATTCGCATCAATAAGAATGGTGTAATGCTTTCATCTACAAAGATGCATGTGGCTCAGACAGAAATTTATTTTCTTGGAATGATATTTTGAGATGGACAGTACAGGCCAAGACTAAATATTGGAGTAGAATTATTAAATTTCCTAAATAAAGATCTCACTCATAAGCAGATTCAACAAATTCTTAGAACTATCAATTATCTTAGAGATTTTGTTTCCCAATTCACGAGAAAAGCAAATCCACTTAGACAAATGCTAAAGAAAGATCCTCCACTATGGTCAGATGAATAAACAACAACTGTAAAGGTGCTTAAAGTAAAAATGCAAAACTTGTCACCTCTTCATATTCCTTCTGGTGGAAAAAAGATCTTATAGGCTGATGTTGGTGATCATTATTAGAATGTTATTCTCTTAGAAGAAAAAGACAAGTAAAAGAGAATATGTTCTTTTGCAAGTTGGAAGTTCAAAGATTTCGAGCTCCATTATCATTCGACTTTCAAGGAAATTCTAGTAGTAAAGAATAAGATAAAAAAGTTTGAATTCCACCTCATTAGCCACCATTTCGCAATCCTTATAGATTGTTCATCTTTTCCAAAGATGTTAGAGTTCAAAGGAAAAAATTTACCGCATTCACAGTTACTTGGATGGAAAGATTGATTTAGTAAATACACCAACCTTTGATGTAGAACATATAAAAGAGGATAAGAATTTGATTCTAGATTTCTTATCTAGATCACAAACCATCTCCCTCATCCATACTGATAAAAATATCCTTCTGATACTCATGGCCTTCTTAGCATAACCAGACTTGAAAAATGGAGAATCACCAGAAGTTCAGTTCCTACTACCTACGCCCAGATTTCCAAAATTGCCAAAGAACAAGTTTTTCTATACTAATCTCTTCCGATAGAACAATTTGACCTTATCTTTATCAATATTCTTGGTTTTCATCCAAAATATCATTTCCTCAAGATTTACACTATCCCAGATTTTACTACAGAAAATAATGGCTCATGAAAATGGCCAGAAGAATACCTCAAATTCTTATGGTATTTTTGTCATCTTCATACCATAGTTGTTGAAATCAGACTTTATCATTTTTGGCCCTACTTAATAGAAATAAAAAAAATAAAGGTTTAATCCTCATTTGGTAACTTTTCTTGAATTGTTCCAGTCTTTAGAACAATGGATTTCATGTTTCCATACAAGATTCAAATGTTGTGAACCACAAACAACCTTAAACGAAAAAGTTATCATAACCTTTCACAGACTCTGCTTAGTGAGGACCACAGGAACAAGGCCCATGAAAATATTTCACATTTATAGAGAACAACAATTTTCTTTTTGTGATGCACTAGATCACCATGCTGAGTTTCATGAATTTTAAAGATATATGTGCCAGTAAAATAAAGTTGTTCTAAAAGAAATATGACCTACACCCCTTCATGGGATTTTCTTCCAGTTAGATATCCCAAGAAATTAATGTTAGATAAAAGAAAATGGCTTGGGACATCCACTCCTCAGTGTCTCCAAGATGACTTGACTGTTAAAGAATATATTCATAATCCAGACTCGCAGGACCCATATGACAACTGCATGAAGCATAATCCACTAGATCCTACAAAGAAAGATTCAATCAATAACCCAATAATTAAGCGACTATCAACTATTTGAAGTACGTGAAAATTAAGTGTGTGATAGTAAAACATCTACTTTACGTTAGTTTACTTTCGTTTTTTTATCTTGTCTATTAGATAAGATTCCTTCTATTCTGATCTTTTATAAGTTTGTGTAAGCTCCCTCAATAGAAGGAGCATAAGTTTGTATTGTGAAGGTAGAAAACCTTTATTAGACACTATCTAGTTTTAAATAAACAATGGCTTTCTAAAAATCATTGTGTCTAAGGTTCTTACATTTAGTATATAATCTTTTCCTCTATCTTTCGATCCTCCCACTCTAGTAGTAATATTTCATGGTATGAGTACTAAAAAGACAAGTGCATAGTTTGGGACTTTGATGATGTCCAGTATTTTGCACTAGTTATAACTGTATTCATCTCATGTGTATATGATAATTGAGAAAAGATAAAAAGAAAAATAATATAGAAAATATATTTAATACTTTTTTTTTTACGTGAATAAGTTTTTTTTGGCATATTTACAATAAAAAAATAGCACAATCAATGCTTCTATACTGCCATGAAAAGAAGTTAGGGTGAAAACTATCCTCTCAAAATATGAATATTTGCATAATTACATCAATTTTAAAATTATATTTAATATTTTTTAATATTATAAATATTTTATTTTACTAGACTATTCTGATTAGTTAATTGAAAATTAATTAATTAATCAGTGTAATATTGAATTTATTATATGAAAATTAATTATATTTTCATACCTTGTATTAGGATATTTTTTTATGATAAAATATTTCTATATATTTGAAATAAAAATAAAAATATTTTTTAGTTATTATTTTAATTTTAAAAAATAAAAAAATAAAAATATTTTTTAGTTATTATTTTAATTTTAACTTTAATTTTTAAATTAATTTAAATTAAATTTTTATCAAAATTAATTTGTTAACGATAAATTTATAAATATAGCTTTAAGAGTTTGTGTAATTTAAATCTCATTTAGTTAATATATATAATAAAATAAAAGAAAAAAATGAAAATTTCTTTAGTGCTTTTCAGAATCACTACTATAGTTATTTATGTTTTGAATTTTAAAATTGATTTTAATCTTAATTTAATTTCATTAAAATTAATTTTTAAAGTATGAGTTTAGCAATGTACTGTATAATTTGAATTTTGTGTGGTTATGATAAATTCTTTTATTAACATGATATATACACATTTTTAAATAAATTTTAAGTAATATTAACCCACCTATGGTTTAAAAATATTCAAATTTATATATTTATTATTAACTTATTAGTATAAATTTATCTACCTCTCTTATTTATACTAAATTATGAATATTTAAATTATTTTAAAAATTAAAAGAATATTTATAAAATCTTTTTTTAAAATGAGTGATTTTAAATGATTTTATAGTATATATAAAATAATTTTCCTATATTATCATTAAGGAGGCATTTGATTATCCAATTGTAATATTTTTATTCAAAATTACTTTCTTAAGAAAGGAAAATTTTGGGTAAGTAATTTTAAAATATAAAATTTTTGTGCTTGATTAGATATAAAAATTTTCAGGAATTTAAAATTAATGTATTTAGTCTATATATGAGAATTCAAAAAAATTAATTTAAACTGCTATTATGTCTCTAATACAATTGCATATTTATTTAATTAATTTACACAAAAAAATGTTATACAATAAAATTTATCATAGTGATCAATCTAGTATAAAATATAAATATTATTCAAAATACTAATAATTATTCTCTTGAAAAGGTATTGAATAACTCTAACATGCTAATGATTCTAAATATATAGTCTATCATAATAAAAATTCAAAAATTAAAAAGCAATTGCAATTTTTTATAGTTCAATAATCATTTGAATTAAAATCGAACGACAAAGTATATTTTTTATTTTGATCATAGCTGTTAAATAAATATATACAATTTAGTTCAATAAATAAAAGTATATATAAGATTATATATATGTTCATATATTATATTAATTAAGGGATGTTTCTCTATATCTATTTATATTGTTTATGAAAAAAAATAGTTTCATCTCTTAAGATAAAAAAATACTTTAATGTAAATGGAAAAATGAAGGTGGAGTTAATAAAAAAAAAACAAAGGTAGAGTCCACACATTTAGAAATTTAGCTTTTTAAAAAATATAATATTTCTGTATAAACCAAATGCAAAAATTTAGCATTTTTAAACTATTTTTCCTTGAAAATTAGATAACTAAACTCCCCTAAAATTACAATGTATCTGATATATAAATTAAAATAACCTATTTAATTTTTGATAATTAGTATTAATTAATGCTAACAATTAAATATGTCATAATTAATTTAATAATAAACATAAAAAATAAAGATTAAATATGTCATGAGTTTTTTTGAATTAAGCCCATTTGTTTTTTGCGATTATAAACTATATTATAAGCTGTATGAGCATGAGTTCATTTTTGGGGTTAGTTTTCACAGAAGTACAATTTATCTGCTTTCAAAAAAACAAAAAAAAAAAGAGGTACGGCTTATCTAATAAAGCTGCAAGAAAAACTAAAGACGGTAGCCAAAATATTTTAAATTAAGCAAACAGATTCAACAAAATGGTCATTGAGTGGCTTAGCAATCATAATACGTGGAAATAGAACTAGTAAAGGGAAATTTTATTTACAATCACCTATTTTTTTCTTTACATTTTTTCTTTTTACAACCTCATATTTTCACAACCCCTTTTTTTTTTATACTTTTTAATTTTTAAAATCTCTTTTTTCATTTTCAATTGCACAATTTATTTTTATCTTAAAATTTTTATTTTTCATTAATCTCTAAATACTTTATATCAAAATAAGTCATTAAATAATTTATTTTAATATTCATGATTTTTTTAAAAAAAATCCTATATTTTGCAAAACATTTAAATATTGTCAATTAAATGTCATGTGTCATTTAAATTAATTATTTTAGTATGATAATATTTACATCATTAAGACAGTGATTCAAATATTTTAATATAATAAACATGTGAGACTTTCTATTTTTGGGATTATATCAATATTTGTGCTAATTGTGCACAATAGAAGGTATTAGTGTGATTTGATCCAATTTAAATCTAAAATAAAAATATCCTCTTTAGTTAATTTATAGAGAGTATGATAAGTTTTAATATAAAACATATAAAATAAGATAAGTTTTAATAATATAAAAAGGTTTGCACATAAATTTTACTTAATTTGTTAAGTATGATAAGTTTTAATAATATAAAAGTTATAAAGTATGATAAGTTTTAATAATATAAAAGGGCTATACATAAGTATCAAGAGCGAAAAACATAAGTTACTTAAATTATATTAATAACATAATTTATTAAATTTTATGGTGACCGTAAAAGGAAAATTGAGGATTGCAAATAAGATTTTCCCTTACTAAGACTGATAAACCGTGATCCATCAAGGATCATGCATAAGGTTTAGTCTTCATTTGATATCATGCACTCATGTCACCATTGAAAAGGTAACGACATTTTTAATATATTTAATCAATAAGGTAAGTTAATGTTTGATTGTTGAAGAAAAAACAATATTGTATGTATATATTTAGTAATCAAAGCACCGAATATCGATTTATAATGGTATTACTGAAACAAGTTGATGTCCAAGTCTACCTCTAAATTTAGAATTTATAAAGCTCTTTTTGTCTTTTTTTTTTTTTTTGACAGTATGGTAGGATTAATTACTACCATAGGGGTTATAATGAGAATCAGTTGTTAGTATTAGTAAAAGGAAGGAAAATTTTTATAAATCCCTATTAAAGAAAATCCGTTATTGATGAGATTTGAACTTTTAATTTCAGACATATTTTCCGTTCTATTTATTGTAGAGGGATATTGTGGCCTTTTTTAATTATTTTTTCTTTTGATTTCCTCATTTACAAAAGATACATTATAAACCGTTACTAAAAGTAAGATGAATTGCGGGACTATGGATTGCAATAATTTAAAAGTTGTTGAATTTTCATTAAGAAAAAAAAAAGACTAATTCAGGTTAGAATTTCTAATTATTTATTTATTTTTTTATAAATTTGTTGCATCATTGCATGAATTATCTTTTAATTATTATTATTATTATTATATTTTTTTTCTGATTAAGATAAAATTATTCACTGCCAAATAAAATATGTAAAATTATTCACTACCAAATTAAAATATGATACTAAATTAATAAATTTGAATTAAAATTTATCACATTTGTATTGATGTTATATCAATTTTGACTGTGATATGAAAGTAGTAATGTCATATCAGATCCATGAAGAATAACAAAACAGTAATTATTGTTTCTTTTATAAAAAAAAGAATTTATTTCTTTTTCATAACTATGGGACGATTTTTACTTTTTACATAATCATATTATAATTTATTTTAATCTAATGCAAGTGGACTGGCCAAAGATTAAACATTTAATAATTAAATCGTTTATATATATATATATATATATATAGCTGGACATATTTATCAATGAAAATGATGTCAAGTAGCACACATAGGATTCTTTTTAGCACGAGAAAACCATGAGCAACAGTAGACAAGTTCCTTGTTTTTGTCTTCAACAAGGAACACTAGCTGGAGCAAGCATTTTCCCTTAGAATATCCGCGATTTTACCGAGTTATGCAGTCCATTTTTTCTTGCTAAAATTCCATGAGAGAATAAAACCAACGGAAGCAATTTTCTCTATGAATTGAAGTATGGGCTTTCTTCCATTATTCCTTAGAAATTTATTTCTGGTGATAGTATTTTCTACAGTACTCTGCGATGCTGTAATCGTTCAACTCCACCGGGAAAAAGATGCCCTTTTCGCCCTTAAGGCCAATTTTAATGACCCTTTTCTGAATGTTAACTGGAATGGTCCTCATTGTCCTCTTGGGTTTCCCACAAAATGGTATGGAATCAGCTGTGTCAATGGTCGTGTTAGCAGAATATTTTTGGAAGGTATGGGACTGAAAGGTATAGTCAGTAGTGATGCATTTGCTGTGTTCACCGAGCTGACTATCCTGAACTTGAGGAATAATTCTATTTCAGGTGAAGTAATGGATTTCTCTAACAATAGAAAGATGAAGGAAATCAATTTGTCAGGAAACAAGTTTCATGGACTAATTTCGCAGTCACTGCTTAATCTTAATCTCTTGGAGTCATTGCAGCTTCAGGACAATAACCTGACAGGTTATATCCCAGAATTTAACCAGCCTAGCTTGAAAGTTTTTAATGTCTCGAGAAACAATCTCTATGGTGAAATCCCAAAAACTCTTACTCTTCAATCGTTCACCTCTGCTTCATATTCTGATAATCCTCAGTTGTGCGGTTCTTCTACAGATACTGTCTGCCTATTAAATGATTCAGCAGATACCAATACAACAACTTCGTCTGAACCTCAGAAATGTTCTTCTAAGAATAAATTGGGAACTATGTTCTTGCTTGTTGATGTTGTTGGTCTTGTTGCTGTGTTTTTGCTCTTCCTTCTTTACTTCAAGAAGTCTAGAAAGCTTAAGAAAATGATGAAGAAATGCAACATAGAAGAAGTAAAGGAGGAGGTGGCAGCGTATGATGACAACAACGACAATGACTTGGAGACAGTGTGGGATAAGAATTTGAACAGCTTAGAGGTGCAGGAACAAGACAATGCTGTTGTAGTAGAAGAGAAGGGGAAGCTGATTTTCTTGAAGGAACAATTAAGGTTTCAACTGAATGATCTTCTAAAGGCTTCTGCCGAAGGGTTGGGTAAGGGAATTTTCGGAAATAGTTATAAGGCCACTATGGATGGCAGGCCTGCTGTTGTTGTCAAACGTTTAAGGGATTTGAAACCATTAAGTGTTGATGAGTACATGAACCAGTTGAATGTGATTGCCAGTCAGAAGCACACAAATCTTCTTCCACTTCTTGCTTACTACTATTCTAACAAGGAGAAGTTGCTGGTGTACAAATTTGCAGAAAGAGGAAACCTCTTTAACCGCATTCATGGTAAATATGTCGCTGCTTGCTTTTTTTTTTCCCCCCCTCTTCTATGTGTTCTTAATTTTTATTTTGGAGATTTGACTAGAAGTCAAGGGTCCTGTGTTGTGTTCTGTCTATTTTTATCTCAAGATAAAACTGTAAGACTAATGAGAGCCAAGAGTGAAAAAGAACCTCGAGGTCATACTATAGCCCAGATTGGTCCATCACTAAACTAAGTAGCAGCTGTTTCATCTTTTTTTTTTTTTTTTTCCTACCGATATTTCAAGTATTAATGAAAATGAGCAGCATTTAGTGGAATAGTTGATATGATTTATCTATTTTCTTGTCAACCAAATGACGCACTGTCATCTTTTGTTCACCTGTGACTGTCCTTGGTTAAATGACGATACAGGAGGAAGAGGCAGCAAGGATAGGATCCCATTTCGATGGAGTGCAAGACTATCAGTAGCTCGAGGAGTAGCAAGAGGCCTAGAATACCTTCACCTCAGCATTAACGATTCACAAAGCTATAATAATGTTCCTCATGGCAACCTGAAATCATCAAACGTTCTTCTTGATGAGAATGAAATGGTTCTAGTTTCAGAATATGGACTCACATCACTGATGGCACTTCCCATTGCTTCGACCCATATGGTTTCATACAAATCTCCTGAATATCAGACTTCGAAAAGGGTTTCTAAGAAGTCTGATGTTTGGAGTTACGGCTGCCTTATATTAGAACTTCTGACAGGAAGAGTATCAGCTCATTCAGCTCCACCAGGAACTAAAGGAGTGGAGCTTTGTAGTTGGGTTCATAGAGCTGTCAGGGAAGAATGGACAGCTGAAGTATTTGATACTGAGATATCTGTGCAAACAAGTTCAACTCCTGAGATGCTAAAACTACTACAAATCGCTTTGCATTGCTGCGATAAGTCCTCTGAGAAGCGTCCTGAAATGACAGAAGTGGTGAGGGAAGTGGAAAATTTAAAGGTTGTTGGGTCAGAAGAAGACGAAGACTTGTCCTTGGATCAATCCTTAACTGATGAATCCCTGTCCACAAGTACCTCAGGAATAATAATGGGTGATGAAAGATGAGATGAGAGTCTGGTCTAATTAGCATAGTTGTTCTTCATTGTGAAAAATTAATAAAAGATATGATGCAGATGAATTGGTCGTGGGGGCTCTTAAGCTGCTGAATGAGATAAATCTTTCTTTCCACAAATATGTTAGCATTTCTCTATAATAAAATTCAAAACTTTTGTCGTTGAAACATCAATCTCTCTTCGGTTTGTGTTGTTACTGTAGACTAGTAGTGTACATTCAGCATATACATATGGAGAGTTGAGTGGGTGTTTAATGAAAAAAGCTTCACTGATTCAATCTATGAAAGCAAAGGAAAGAGAGTGTTCCTCTCTATTTTCTGCATGAACTACATACTCTCCTCTTTTTTACAATGTATTACTCTCAAATCATATATTTTAGCTGTAAAAAGCTATGGATTAGTTTCGTTAGTCAATCAAATATTCAAACTTGTGTGTTACAATGACAATAATGTTTAATTGCATTAATAAGCCATAAATTAGCTTTCACAAATAAATTTAATTGCATAAAAATCACAAGAATATATAAATTAGATATTCTCAATTGGTCCTTCAAGATTTTTTAGGTTTTGCATGGATGACATAACTTTATAAATATCCATCCATCTGAAAGTTTTTGCACCAATTTAGATGCAACATTTGAAAAAAATTTGAGAGTTCTATTAAGCATTTGTAAAGCTAAGCGCATAGAGAAAATAATGAGGGAGAAAGTTAAGTATGATGAAATTTCAATTTTTTCAAATCTCTTTGTTATTTCTCAAATCTGTGTAATATTTGAGAGAGTGAGATTTCCTCAAATCTAAGCATTACTTAGAGAGTTTGCTTTTGAATTCCCATTATTTAATTAGTGAAGACTAATCAGAGTTTAATCCATAGACATAATCTAAATTAAAAAAAAAAAAAGAATCATGTAAATTTAATGCTGTGTACATGCTATTATATGTACTGGATAATATTATAGTTTATGCATTTATAACACATTTAACATGCTTCACATACCATCAACTTCATTTGTTAAGGATGCAGTGAGCTAAATTCATAACATGCATCATTTGAATACATATGTATTTCACAAATAATTTTTTTTTCCTTCTTTCATTTTTTTTTCTTTTTATTCATTATATAATGTAATCGCTTGTTGTTCTTTTGGTTAGCACTGACTCTTAATTTATTATACTTTTTATATATTTGATTAGATGTATTTATTTAAATTTTATATTTGACTAATCTGTACCCTTTTACACTTATATATATATATATATATATATATATATATATATATATATATATATATATATATATATATATATATATATATATATATATATATTGTTAGTATATATTTTATATAAA
>CATIWR010059030.1:0-66995 GCA_949677035.1 Omphalea diandra | reverse complement strand
TGAAGAGTCCCCTAGTGCCATGAAACATATGTTGGCCACCTCTCCTTCTTCCTCTTCTTCACTTGAGTCATCATCCCAAGTGGCGGAGAAGCTTTTCTTCTTTTCTTTGTCCCATCTTTTCTTCTTCTTCAACTTGGGACATTCATGCTTCAAGTGCCCTCGCTTACCACATTCATAGCATGTGACATCATTTGATCTTTCTTTTGGGCTTTGGACTAATTTCTTGAAGACTCTTCTCTCCTTTCTCCTTCTTATCAATTTTTTGGTTCTCCTTGACAGCATTGCTAGCTCTTCTCCTTCTTTATCACTATCCTCTTCACTTAAGGATATGTCTATTTCTTTCTCCCTTGTTGAAGCTTTGAGACCCATGGTTCTTTTTTCTGATTTTTCACCTTAGCCCCTTAGCTTCTTCATTTGCTCATCTTTTTAAATGACCAACTCATGAGTCAAGAGCATGCCAATGAGCACATATGTTGGGACCTTTCTAATCTCTGGATTGGACTCTTGAATACTACACACCCTAGCCCCAAATTTGTCAAGAGGAAGAGTTTTAAGGATTTTGGTGTTTACCTCATAATTGGTGAGTGATCTTCCAAACTTCTTCATATTGGTGATGATGAACAAGAGGCAATTTGTCATTTCTGTGATGTTTTCGTTGTCCTTCATCATGAAGAGTTCCCATTCAGTGGCATACATCTTCAAACAGCTTGACTTGACTAAGGTTGTGCCTTCATGATAGTTCTCCAAGGTCTTCCATATGGCATGTGCAGTTTGACAATGCTGCACTCTCCTAATCTCTTCTTTTGAAAGTGAGCTTAGGAGAATGGTCATTGTTCTCTTGTTCTTGCCATTTGATTTTCAGTGAGTTTCAACCCATTCATCCCTTGGGATTAGTTCTTCATTGTCATCCATAACTCTTGTAGAAGGCTTCCATTCCTTGATTACGACATCCCAAAGGTCCACCACATCTGTGTCTAGGTAGATCTCCATTCTAAACTTCCAATGAGTATAGTCAGTTCCATCAAAATATGGCCTTAGCTGTGAGTGGTTTACTTTTTGTGCCACTTGTTGTCCCTATGCACCAAGAAGGGGGGTTGAATTGGTGAATAAAAATTTCAAAAACAAAGATAGAGGGAGAAGAAAGAGTAGAAGAGAGACAATCAATTTATAGTGGTTCGGGTATAACTGACCCTACGTCCACTCCCCAATTAATCAATTGGGTATTTCACTATCTCAATGGTGTTTTCAAGCTTACACCCAACTTATACAACTTATGTTTTGATGGCTAACACACAACCTTACAACAATGTGTTTTCTAGGCTAACACAAAACCTCACTACTTGGTGTTTAATGCTCACACCTAACAATCACAATTTCATAAAGAAAATGAGTAGCAAAGATTGAGAGCTTTAATCACTTGTAATAAATTCCTTAGCAACCTTATTTATGGTTGTTTGGTGGAGTATTTATAGCCAAACTTCACCAAAGAGATGTTGCAGATCATAACTCATTAAATCTTTGAGACATGCTTGACAGATTTTGCATTAAATGCTTGTCAGGATGAAATTGCGGTCGCGAACTCCAAATTTTTCAAGGGAAATCTTGTTTGTGTCTAACGGCTAGTCCACATGGCAGTTTCTTATTAGTTCACCAGGAAAATATAATCGTTGTCTTTTACCTACTTTCAGAAGTCGCGGTCGCGAGTTTTCTTACACAAGCCACAACAAAGAACGTGAATTCATCTGCCAAAGAAGTCATCTTTCTTCCACGGGATTCGTGGTCGCTACTAGCAAGATGCCTCTGCGAAATTTGACTTCCAACAGTCTTCTGGGACACTTGTCAAGTTGTGGTTGTGGATTTGCTTTCCTCTTGAGTTACTTTGAAATTCGCGGTCGCGACTAAGGCGTGACTTGCACCACGAATTCATCTGTCACAGAATGACTTCTTCTTTTCCAACAGTCGCGGCCGAGAATAGCTTCACGATTTCGCCTGCTTGAATTTCAGTATGTCTTAACATGTGTCGCGATAGCAAATCCTAGATTGCGGTCGCGATTTACATGTCATTTTAAAGTTTATCAACTCCTTTCATTTCTTCTTGAGAGATTGATCTATTTCTGCAAAATCAATACTTACTTGAAATATTAGTGATGATCAATCTACTTTGTCAAGATCAAAAAAGGTTCTAAACTTAGGATTAATCATCCTAGTCCAACAATTATTACAAGAAAGTATTTTTATTTATTAAATTAAATTAAAAATAAATATTTTTATTTTGTTAAAAATAGAGAGTAAATTTAATTTTTATTTCATATTTTTAGTTGAACTAAATGTTATTTATTGAAAGATTAGTTTATTTTTTTATTGTTAATTATAGTAAGTAAATTTTATTTTTATTTAAAAAATAAAATAAAAATAAAAATTATTTTTTAAAAATAAAATAATACTTACTGCAATTTTAAAATAAAAAGAAGATCATTTTTCAATAAATAAACACAGTTTAACTAAAGATTATGAAATAAAAATTAAATTCAGTCTCTATAATTAATAAAAAAATATTTTATTTTTACTTTAATTTAATAAATAAAAATACTTTATTCTAGTAAATTTTAAAAAATAATTAGAATATAAAAATAAAATTATGTTATAAAATATGGGTGCTTGAGTCAATTTACTATTTTAAATAAGACACATAAATACTTTAACCCGTAAAACCTCCTAAATACATCATTTTGAAAAGTTTTTTCAGGTTTGAACACTTGATTATAAATAAAAATATTTCAAACACTAAAATAGCAAAAATAAAAAAATTTGAACACCATTTATGCAATTATCATTACTGTCATCTGTTATAAAATTATTTGAACCAACAATGAATTGATTTTTTAAATATTAATCTCCATAGCTTTTTATTTTTTAATATACATATAATAAATTCAATAATAATATTATTATTTTAATAAAATAAAAATATATTTTTTATTTTTTATTTTTTTTATTATATAAAAAATTAAGTACTTATTATTATTATTATTATTAAAGTCTTACAAGACTAACCTAAAAATTTATTATATTGTTAAATTTATTAATTATTATTATGTAAAAATTTTTATATTGTTAAACTCTATATTATTTTATTTTGTTTAATATAATAAACGGTGTTTTATATATATATATATATATATATAATTTTTTGCTATATATTAAGCTACTATTTTATTTATCAATTTTTAAAATTAACATATGATCTTTAAAAATTTAACACAATTAAAAATCAACTCAAAATAAAAACCACAATTCAAATATAATATGAATTATATATTAAAAAAATTACATTTTCAAGTAGAAAAAAATTTTATTTTATAATGAATTAATAAATAAAATTCTAATATAATATAAATGTTATATTCAATTTATAATAAAAAAAATTTTATTATCATAGTATACACAACGCGTTGATTGATGATTAGTTATTAATTTATTTATAATAAGCTAATATATTATATTACCACTTATAAAAAATATTGTATTACTTGATAAATGACAAATATTTATCTAAAAATGGAGTCTAAAACTAAAATTAATTATGTTATTGATGATTTATGAGATTTCTTTTTCTACAAATATTTACTATATGCACGTAATGTTACGAGTTATTATTTATTTTAGTCGAAAAGAGTGATGAATAATTTTTATTTATGAGGCTGCATTTGCTATTATATGTGGTTACAATTCTTTCTTAGTTTGAAAATTTATATATTTATTCAATTGAATGTATTGACATTTTGTCTAACTAGGGTAGGTATGGCGATTTCAAGCCAACCCAATGGAAAATTTCTGCATCCCTCTATGCCTAGTGGAAAAAAAATTCTCTCAAAATAGTTTCTATGGTTTAACCTCTTACATTACAACATCTTTCCATTAAATTTTATGATGAAATTCATATCAAATGTCTATAATATCTTCAATCCATACCAAAGCTTCCTTCTCCACATTAATATTAATAAAAAAAAAAAGAGGGGGAAATTTTAACAAGTGTTCTGTACACGTATGCATTAAGTTTATAGATGAAGCCACAAAATTCAAATCTCTGGTTCGTAAAACATACAAACCAATAGCAGAAAAAACAAACACTTTGAAGTTAAAAAGAAAAAAAAAATTATGGAGGATCAAAGAATGAAATATTTGTAGTGGTGCTCGATCCAAAAAAAACTTAGCTTCTTGATTAATTTAGAGCTTTTTTTTTTTTCATGAAAGTCCTTCCCAATTATAACATATAGCATAAGCCAAACTTAAAGGGCCAAGGGCAATTCCATTTGCAATTCTTATTTTCTCTTTACACTTATCATAAAATTTGATAAATTATATTATTTATATATTTTAAATAAATTACTTTTTCCACCTTTATTATTTATGTACAATCTTTTTATATGATTAAAACTTATCACACTTTATAAATTTACAAAAATTTATATACAATCCTTTTATATTATTAAAATTTATCACACTATACAAATTTTGCTTATTAAAGTTTATAATACTTTATAAATCAACTACAAAAAATATTTTTATTTAAGTATTAATCGATCCAATTACACCAATACCTTTTATTGTGTGCAATTGACACACATATTGATATGATTGTGCTCAATGATCTGAAGTCTCATATATTGATCGAATTAAAGAATTTGAATTACTATATCTTAATAATTCAAATATTGTCATGTCGGAACCGAAAATAATTAATTTAAATGACACATAATATTTAATTAATAATATTTGAATACTTTTATAAAATATAAGATCTTTTTTAAATAATGGATGTTATTATAAGATATTTATCTCAAATTAATAATTTGTTTTGACAAAATATTTGGAGATTATGGTGAAGTGAAAAATGAGGATTTTAAAGTGAAAATGAGTTGTACAATTGAAATGTAAAAATTTTTTACGATTGGAAAAAAAGGATTGTAAAAATTAAAATGATAGAAAAGAAAAGAGAGAGTTGTAGAAAAAAAAAACTGTTAAATAAAGAGAGGTTGTAAAAAGAAAAAGAACATTAAAAAAAATATAGAACATTGCATTTAAAAATGGCCAATGACCATTGTGGCCTTTAAATATACCAAAATGAAGAATAACTTAAAACACATAACCACCTCAGATTGAAATTTGTCCTAAATAGCCAATCACCACTCTGGCCTTTAAATATACCAAAATGACCTCAACGGAATAATCCATTACGTTTGGAAAAGCCTTCGTCCACTACCACGGCCACACCCAACCGGATCCAATAAACTTGACCCAAATGCCATCCTCTCTTCCCCACCTCAAAAACGCCTTCATTAGCTTCAACTTCCCTACATTCATTCTGTCAATTTCATACTCCCCCCTCTCTATAATTCATGGATACAGCGACAAGATAGAAGATAAAGTTCGTGCCTTTACAAGCAAGCATTTATATACCCGTCCTTTCGAATTCGATCTCCAACAACCATGCTTGGGTTTGGATCATTGTATGCGTTGCAAGATTCCACCGATTCCATAAAGGAAATAGTTGCTTTGAGATGCTTGGAGGATTTGTTGGCGTCGTGTGACAATGAGGGCAAGAAGGCGTCGGAAAAGATGAGAAAAGGGCTGTGAACGTATGTCTCTAAAAAATTACACAGCACTTTTTCACTTGATTAAGAAGAAAAAATTTGTCAATGGAATCACTTTAATAAGAGATGATTTTTTATAACTCATCGGATTAGCTAATTATAACATGATCAACTCATTATCAAAACACGGAAAATTCTATATTTTTACTATTACAAGGCCCAAATTTATTAATGAAAACTGCATATTTTCCTTCCAAACACAAGTTTTTCTTTTATAATAGTTTTTGTTTTCTAATATTTTCAATGTCCTAAAAAAATTACAATATAATTTGATTTGGTTATTATCTATTCCCTTTAATTCATTTTCATCAAATTATCAAGTTCAGTACAATCATAAAATATTAATTTGTAATAGAAAAATCACCTGCCTTCATGACTCTCAAAATAAGCATCATAATCATTTGCCAAGTTTTGACTACTGGCTGATAGGAAACCGCACGAGTCTTACTACTAGACTGGACATGAAAAGCCAAGGATTGATTGTTCGAATTTATTATTATTATTATTATTATTATTATTATTATTATTGTGCACACTTCAGTTCCTTTTTACAACTTGTTTCCGGTTAAATTATATGAATTGATGTAAACTAAGATTTCAGGACCACTCATATCTTCTGCTCACAGGAAAATGAAAGATGGGAAACTGAAGGATCCTTCAGCATGCTTAATGCTTGCAAGATTAATGAAAGTCATATATAGCAAAGACGCTAATCGCTCAGCATCGGCAACAATAATACATAAACCAGTTTCCTGTAGACATTGATAAAAGTACTATGAAAATAAATGGCACATATAATTAAGAAACAGATTTCAGCATGCCAAAATGTAATGCCATAAACAAATCTGGAGTAATATTTCTGTTTTTTTTTTCAAACCCTTTTTTCCCTCTTGATAGATTGCAGACATGGAAAAGATGATGAAGCATCTTTTGTTAGTCATGAGAACACATTTTTCAGTTGTTCTTACTGATTCAAGTACTGTAAAAATATCAGGAACTTTTCACAAATCATCATCAACATTTAATGTAATTTGAACATCATCATAGCGCCTTTGATATTTTCTTACCAACTGTACAGGGCATTTTGTACTAAATAAAATTCAAAGGCTCGCAGTATAGACTGACTTACCAGATAAAGTACCAGTCCATCTCTTTAGTGTGTTATTCCTGAGCTCAAAAACATTATTGACATGTTAACCCCCTTACTCATAGAAGACCCAGATTTTTCAGCTGCTGAACATGCTCAGATGGAAGAGGTGGAGGGGACCAATCAGATCCTGTCATCTCACCATCAACATCCTCAACAACATATTCCTACCAAAGCAGGTTCAATTAAAAAACAATTCAAGTCATAATATTTAGTGAAATTGAATTTCGTAGATGTCAAAGTCCACATGTGATGTGCACCAGTCAGTAATAAAGAGTGATGAGAAGAACAAAACATGGAACAATCATATGCCAAATTAAGTGTGTTAAATCTTAAAATAGACCAACCATATCATAATGTCAGACCTGCAATCATAGTGCAAAACAGAATTTAAATCTTAAAATAGATCAACCAATATCATAATGTCAGATCTGCAATCATAGTGCAGAAAGACACTTGGACCTCATGACTGAATTCAAGTTAAGCCACTCACTTTTGTTAGCATCCGTTTTGCAAGTATGTGATAATGCCGTTGCCAGATTCGCTGTCCAACCATAGTAGCTACTAAAACACTATAGAAAATGCCAATCACAGTAAATAATCCCAGCACAACTAAAGCCATTATAAATAACAATGGTAGCCCTGCTTCACCAGCACCTCCCAAGCAACCACATTCACCAGCTGCACTTGCACAGCTTTCAAAGCAAGTGGTACAATCAGTCCACATACAAAGAGTTCCAGGTAAATGGCAGTCTGCGCACATTCTGCAGAATATAGAAAAATAAATCGAAAACATAAATCATCACCAAGTTGATATGAGATACATATGTGAAACAAATTCCATGAGCAAGCATTATAGTTAACTTATTTGAAATATGAAATCATGTCTTACAAGTAGACTTTAGCGTCCACTACTTTAAAGGGCTCAGCTCTAATAAATTCTCATCCCATGCCAAAACAAGAAAATTGTCAAGAAATTTCTGTTGCACTTCATGCTATTATTTGCCTAATAATCCAGCAAAAAGCCAAATTTAAAGCAGATTATTGCAGCAGTGTGATCCATCATGATAATACTCCCTAATCATCCTATGATTACAACATAGACAGGTGATCCATCATGATAATACTCCCTAATCATCCTATGATTACAACATAGACAGGAGAGGAGAAAGAACGCTCAACCAATTGTGGCAGAACAACTGGCCACTTTTAATTGTATATCTTGAAAAAAAAAATAAGCAGATGAAGATGAAACAATTAAATCATTTTAAAGGCAGAATTCCAATTGCTAGAAAGACCATCCATCCTTTCTTCTGCTGCAACAGATTAAAAACTAGGCAAGAAAAACATAAATAAAACCTTAACGTAGCAGATGACAGTACTAAAATGTACAGCAAACTAACATGAAATATTAATGATAATCATCATACAGCACTGATAGGTTACGAAGGAAAGCACATAATCAGAAAAGGCTTGTTCACTATTTTACTAAGTCCTCCCTTAAGTGGTATTACCAGCCATTCTCGAGGAGCAGTTGATTCAGCAATTTCTAGTCTTCATCTATCTGGTGTTTCATCCATTTTAAGTTCTATCAATTTTATAACAACTATCTCCAACATGCGTGGAACTGGAATTGACTATGCATAGATCCCCCTTATTTGTGTGGTCCATTCTAGTGACAGCATTCCCACTTTTATTAATACTTTTGGTACAGGCAGGGCCAATTACCATGTTATTAACCGATTGAAACTTTAACACAACCTTTTTTGCTCCCGCTAGAGGGGCAGACCCCATATTATACCAGCATCTCTTTTGGTTCTTCGGTTTTAAATGGCCCTTAGCAAAAACTAATAGAATTTTTGTACTAAGACAATTTGCTACCTCTTATATGTTTTTTAAGAATTTTCCACATTGAAGAAAGCTTTTGAAATATTTCAATCCTTCCACTGAACATGAACAAATAACAAGAAAGATTTACTGCCCCAAGAATATATTTATATTTATATGTATGTGCATGTATGTGTGCGCGTGAGAGAAAGAAAGAGGGATTTAGTTCTCTCTCTCTCTCTCTCTCTCTCTCTCTCTCTATATATATATATATATATATATATATCTGTCTCTCTCTGTGCATGTGTGTGTGAGAGAGAGAGAGAGAGAGAGAGGAGGATAGATTTAGTTCACCAAGAAAACAGTTTGCTCCAAGAAACAACATCCCAAAAGAAAGTACAATCCAAATTTTATTAACCTCACAGCTCCAGCAAGGATCAAATCAGTAGTATGAACGCATCAGCTTTTGAAATAATAAAAATTTAGAGTTAATACCCAGGCTGACAGCAACAAAGACATAGTTCTCGACAAGGCTGAGCCAAATCACTGCGAACTCTTCTATCATAACAAGTAATGAAGCATCCAGATAGTCCCAGCAAAGCGAAAAACAAAAGTGCTCCTGTGTGACAACACATTCATGTAAAGATGCCATCCACATATTTTGGCAAAAAAAATTACAACACATAATACAGGAACTGTTAACCCTAAGAAATGGTTAATATATCATACAGTAGATTAAAAATTATTATGAGAAATTTCTAAATTAGCATGCAACATATGAGATCCAAAGTCCAGACCACCAATCCCATAAAACAGAGTAATATACTGTTGCAATCAGCTTAAGGTGAGATACAATGGAGGATCACAAGTGGAATGCTGTGTGACTCTGGAATTATTTGTTAGGCTGAAAGGTAAATTCCATAAACCCAAAATTAATCCAATGACACTCTAGCAATGCGTTAGCCAGTGCAAAAATAGAAATGAATGTCCATAAAGCTGAGATAAAAATATTAAGATGGAAGTGTTGAAACTATAGTTACCTCTAAGGCAGTAAGTTTCGGGTCTTGTTACTGGTACATACATGGAATACATCATAAAGCATAATGTGCAGTACATGGGAGGTAGGTTTAGTTTGTAACTATAATTATTTGGTTCACTATGCTGTTTATTAACTAAATTCTGTAGTAATAGAAAATTAATACTGCTATTTTTAGTATAATAATTTTGGAAAATATATTTGTAAAAAAATTGAGAAAATTGATATTGGTTAATATTTTGAATTTGATAGTAACTTTTTCCAACCATGGTAGATCTATAGAAGGCCCTTAATTTTAATCATGTTATGTATAAATAAAAGTATTTTATTACACCAATTTAACCTTAAATAAGTCTAAAAAAGTAGGACATATATTAACTATTGTCATCAACTGTTGATTCATTGACCAACATAACTACCTCTAAATACGCCATGAGAATAGGAAAACTCTAAATAAATAACCCTATAAATAGGGAGAGTCACAAATAGTTGAATTTTCCTCAAGAAATGAGAGAATCAAAGATATTTCTCCCTCTAGTTTCTCGTTATTCTTCAAATTGGAAACCCTTTTCTTCTGCTGGTTGGATACTCCACTTCTGATGAACTGGTTACTTGTACCACAACATTCTGGATCACGGAAGTATTTTGATCTGGGATAAATGCCTCAATTCGTGGTTCAAGGAGAAAGAGAGAGAGGAAAAAGAGAGGGGAGGGGGGGGGAGCGGGGTACTCGTGAATTAGGTAACTATGGTCAGAACATAAGAAAGCACCAAAAAAGTAACAAATGGAGCTAGACAAAGAATATAAGAAAGTGCCAAGTAGGTAACATTAAGATGGATGTGTCAGTAGTGTGTGGCTTATACTTCAAAAAATTCAGTAATCCTCTTATAAAAGAGGAACCTTACCATTGTTCGAAGATACATTTTAATTGTTAAAACAAACTACAGAGTAAACTAAAATTAAGACTAAAATATTTTATAATGAAAACCAAGTACTGTGCTATCATCATATTAGAATAAATGAAGTGTATCTTTCATATATTGTAATTATAGATCTTAGAGATTTCCTAATAATTAATTATCATTTTCTTTTTTATTTAGATAATTTTATCTTTGTCTAATAATTAATTACCACTTTTCCTCTTTAGTTAGATAATTTTATTCATATATATTTGTCATATTTTCATTATCATGCAATCTTGATTTACAAAATGGACATTAATATCAAAGTATAAAACTTTTGCAAGTTTGCAGGGGCTTAATAAAGTGAAAAATATTAATAAATTGGAAGGGGATACAATATAAATAGAAGAATTTGGAAAGTTTAGGTGCAACCACAATATTTTTGTAAGGTTTTCTTTGTTTGGTGGATAGAGGCTAAAGTGAATTTTTCATGATAGGACAAGAATTTTACATGTAAGAAAAGAATTCTAATAACTTTTTTTTGAGGGGGGAGGGGGCTATCTCCTAAGTCTGCCATTGGATATGTCAAAATATAAGACAACCAAAAAGGTAACATGTGGAATTAGAGAAAGGAGGAGCAGCCGGCTATTTAAAAATATGAATAGTAACATTTACTTAAGCATAATTTGAGGCAGTCATCTCAAATGTTCAGCCATATAGCCACACCAGTGCAAAAGTAGATTTGCAAAGAAGTGAAAAAGGTAAGAACTAAAGGACAATATAATACACTATAAGGATAGAAGCTGTTACAAAGCATTTTGTGTAACAGGAACATATAGAAAGATTGGTCCTAAAAAGAAGTGCCAAAAAGACAAAACTCATCTGGTAAGCATTAAAAAAATAGAAAAAATATTACATGAACAAAAATAAACCCCATCAGCAAGAAGTTGATGATGCTAGGTTGTCACTTCTGTCATTTTGTAAAACTGGCAAATAAATTAAAAAAATTAAAAAATGGCTTGGATTCTTGGGCTGTAATTCCAATTTTGATATAGGCGGTTTAAAACTGGCTATTTCTCTCTCTTGCGAGAGAATTTGCAAGATATGAACAAACAGGAGAAAGAAAAGAGACTGAAATTAGAGAGAGAAAAGCATTTTCATGCCATGATCAGACAAATGGGGAATGGGACAACATCGACCTTCTGCAATTGAAAAGCGCAATTTTGGCCCCTGGTGAAGAAAGGGAGGAGGAAAAAAAAGGAAAGAAACACATACCCACCTGCTTTTGTCTTCTTTTGGTAAGAACTACAACCACCATTTGACAGAAAATAGTTACAAGGAGAATTAGAGAGGGTGGGGTCGGTAGTTTTGGGGAGGGGGGGGGACCCACACACATGAATGGAAACAAATAGCTGACAACTACTAAGAAGTGATGGAGAAAAGCTTCTTCAATTGTTCTAAAGAACAATGAAAATAATAATGCATGAGAAACTTAGGCAGTAGAAGGGTCTTGATTATCAAGACTATCAGAAAATAGAATTTACTTCTAGCAACCATAAAGTAGCAAAAAAGGTAATGGCTCACCAAGATTTACTCTCAGTATTTCACTTTCCTTCCAGTGCGTTTTGAGAAATGTTGCAGTTCTCATCTTTATTTTCATCTTAAATCTTGGAGTTTCCAACTCCACAACTTGACAATAGATCAACTCCTGCCAAATTTACGGGACCTTCTAACTCCATGCCATAAACTTTGGAGTTTCTAACTCTATGTCTTTTAAGTTGCTATCTTATACTTCTCTAATCTAGAGTTTCCGACTCAATGTTTTCAATTCTTGAAGTAGTTTAACTTCATTAACAAATTCATGTACGCTCTAACTCATCTTTGAATTTAAGAGACTCGAAATCAATGTTCTCGGAATTTCCAAATCTAACTTAAATCATGAGATCTCCAACTCCAAAATCAATAAATAGATCTCATAACTATTATGGTTGAATTCATGGAGTTTCTAACTCAAAAAGCTCATGGAATTTTCAATTGCCCAATTTAATTTTTATAGTTTCTCAACTCTACTTGAACTTTACAACTTCTTAATTTAAAAATTTTGGAAATTCTATTTCCAATCTGGACCTTCTGATTATATTAAATTTCACAACCTGGATCAACTTTAAAATATTAATTGTTTAAATGCACGATGGTACTAATTTTAAGGTCGTTCAACTCTAATAGTTTAACTAAATAAACCTTAGCATATAAATTGAATTAAAGCTTCAAATGATACAACTTGGCCCAATCAATAAGCAAACTTAATGTGACTAAATTCAAGCCCAAAATAAGTAGATTAAATTCAGTCTTTAATTCAAATATAAGGGTGTAAATGATTCAAGCTGCTTGGACTTGGATCGTGAAATATTTGAATCTGACTCAGTTTTTCCTAAGTCCATCTAGAACTCAAGAAGCTCAAGTAGCAAATCAAGCTGAGTTCATGTTTTACAACACATGACTCGAGTGGCTCACGAGCCTAAACTTTTGTAAAAAATCCTAAGTCTATTCTTATCATGTGTATCTATATAATAATTATTGATTTCAGTTCAAGCATGTTCAAATTTAGTCAAACTTCAATTCCATGTTAATAAATAAGTTCATGTAAGTTTTATTTTTAAACAAGTCTAATTAAGGCAAACTCGAGTATTGCAAATACCTATCCAGTCAAGTTTGAGCATGAAAATTAAAACTAGATTGAGTGTAAGTTGAGTTTCAAACCCCAAGTTTGTTAAATAGTATTCAAATCAATTATGGGTAAAATACTAAAAACCCCTGGGGTTTTGTCATAGCCACTCATTTTTTCAAAATTATATTTTAAAATCTGTGTTTTGGTAGAGTTAAATAATGTTATTTTGTCAAAATTTAAAAAATTTTCTGCCAACAAAATGTCAAAAATGGCCTCACCATTTTGCTCTAATGACTAATCCATCAAAACTTCACCTTGATTTCCCCTTCCCCTTTTTTTCTGG
This sequence comes from Omphalea diandra, assembly GCA_949677035.1. Taxonomy (NCBI): domain Eukaryota; kingdom Viridiplantae; phylum Streptophyta; class Magnoliopsida; order Malpighiales; family Euphorbiaceae; genus Omphalea; species Omphalea diandra. The sequence continues at coordinate 53,418 of CATIWR010059030.1, read as the reverse complement.
TTTTCCTTTCATGTACAACCCAAAAAATGAAGCCATCAACACCTCCCTCGCTCTCTCTTTGCTTCCTCCTTTACATCACCTTCTGCCATTAACAAGCAAACATACACCAGTATGTGTAGGGATAACACCAATAGCTTCCTCCTTCAAAGTTGAACAACACCCGATTTCCACGTCTGCCTATGAAGGATCAGCTTCTACATGAACCAACCCATCATCCTTATGACATTAACACACCCCACACTAAGTACAAGTACTAATTTTTTTTTTTTTTTTTGAAATGGTAAAGATCAAAATTTGTTGAACATTATTAACAATTTGTGACCTAATTTAACCAAAAACGACCCTAGGAAAATGAGGAGCGGAGTACTTAAGATACTTGGGGGCTTCTCCTTGACGACCATGGCCAAGACATGAAGTGTATTGTGACAAAATCCAAGGGCTTTTGTATTTTACCCATAAATTAATTTAATCAAATAAACAGTAAAATAAATTTATATTATGAATAAATTTTCAACTCATTAAAACTAGAAGAAACTTCAAAACCGATTAGATTTTAGTTCTGACTAAAAAATGGTAGATGGAAGAATGCATCTTGGGTTCCGGGACCCATCAAGTCCTAAAATTAAAGCAGACACTTTCAACTAATTGACAATCAAATCTAAAACCAAATCGGCTATATTAAGGTGTGAGTCAAAGATCCACACTTTCATTTAGTCTTGAAAATTACCAACTCAAATCTAAATTAAAGAACTACATAATGGCTTGATTGCATGAAATGGATACATTGACAAACTTAAATCTAAAACTGAGTGCAATCACCAACTCAAATTCACTTTAGTTTCCTTGTCTAGCATGGAAGCTTAAAACTGAACCTAACTTAAATGTTAACTTGTTCCAAATTATTTTTTAACCCAAAAGTCAAACCAAATTGTCCAATTACTCTAAAACAGTTGACCTTTGCCACAACAATTCAAATACACACAAAAAGTCAATTAAAATTATTAAAATTCTGTTGAATTAAGAGTGGCTTAATCCCCTCACAAGGGTTGTAATACATATATAGTTTAGATGTCTCACCAAAGTGCAACTCCAATGATACATTCAAACTAAAATTTGCAATCATGAACACTATAGTTAGAATCAAAGGTTTTGCTTTTGCTTTGTAATAAAGGACTTCAATTAATGGATAAAGTTATTATGAACGAACCTACCAACAATTTTGTGTAGCTTAATAACTTAGTTGCTTCAATGCTTAATAACTTAGTTGCTTCAATGTTACTTTGTATTTTTCTAACAAAAAAAAAAGGGGAAATTAAGAGCCATATGATTGACCCCCAACTAATATTTAATGTGGCATAAGCAAAATTGATGTGGAAAAGCAAAAAAAAAAAAAAAAAAAAAAAGACTTTGGTAGACTGTACAGCACTGGACCTTTATCTGGTACAAAAATTAACTTAAAGGTGAACATTTAAATTCATAATGGATTGCATATCAAATGCATAAGCCATCTAGCTACATCATTAACATGAAAACAATTACATCATGAAAAGATCCATATGGACAAGTCCTTTTACTAATAACCTGAAGCACACAAAATAAAGAAGAATAATGCTGTAAACCAGATGCATTGAGAGGCACTAATATAATTATTAATTCAAGTTATTGAGATTTACCACATAGGTAATAGAAACTAAGTTCATTGTCAAATCCCCATGCATGGCGAAGCCAGGACTGCTGGTAACTATCAATTAAATACACCAAATACGCAAGTGAAGCAATTACCTACACACAATAAACATAAAACTATAGCAATTAATTTTAAGAACAGAGCAAGGTTTTGAAAGGAAAAGTTAATATCACAAATAAACTAATAAAATGTAAATAAATAAATAAATTAGGGAGCTGATGAACTACAAGCTGAACAGCCAGAAATATAAACGCAATGTCTCTAGTCACAAAGAACCGAAATTTTAGAGTTCGCCATTTTCTATCAGCTGCAACATGAACTCTCAAATGGTATGGAGCCTTGCAGGTTGTACAATGAGCAAATGCAAACCCTTCCTGAGAAAACAAAAAGTAAAACAATTGCCAAAAATTGAGAATTAATGGCAATTGATCAAAGCAGAACAAAAGAGATTCACTGCATAAGTAAATAGGCATGCATGTCAACTAAACTTGTTCGACCAACTAAAATTAAGACCTAATACAAAAAAGCATCAACTTTTTCTCATCAAATATCAGATGTCTAAGGAGTGATAAGCAACTGCAGAAAGTGAGTTGCAACAAGTAAAACAAGATAGTCCTATAAACATATATAAAACAACTATAGGCTCCGCCTGAAGACTTATTTGCAAAGAGCCAGGTTAAAAACCACATATAAAATGATTCATGCAATTCAGCCACATAAAGAGACAGAGAACAGTGCATCAATATCCTATTTGAATATCACGTCTCCATTAAGGCAAGCTCGCACTGCCAAGACATTGACATTAATCGTAGATCAGAAGTAATGCATTTTACATGAATATAGTAGATCACACAGCAAAGATGATGCATGCAACATTGAAGTACATAACACATAAAACTATGTCTCACAACAAGTGCATTCTACTTCGAATATTACCAAACAAGATGATGGACAAAAGAAATCTTCTTAATAAAATTACAACATAGACCTCAAGTACAAAGCTCCACTAAATCTTTAACTTGGGTCGACACAATTTGACTGTTCATTGGCCTCTCAAAAAGGCTGTGCTCTTGAATCACAAGCTGACTCATGACAAAAAATACAGTTGCATGGAATGCAAGCAACAGTGAATGATCTGAAACATGGTACACGTATATTACGAGAAATGATAATTAATAATTCACAAATTAGCATAATAAAGTGAAAATGACAATAATACCCTAACTGCTCGCCAATGGTCCAAACATTCCCGATGTACATACTTTGATGTTCCTTTGCATTTGCATGGTGCAATAAAATCCCTACCTAAAGAGAGTGAAAAGGTACGAAATAAATACGATCAGCCTGAATTGTGCAACAAAACTCCAAAATGTAAAGCATATTAATAAACCATTCCAAACAAAAGCCAAGGCAAAATAATAGTGTGCCAAATATGAAGAAAACCCATTAAAGCTCCAAAAGCTAACTGCTGAAACTTATACAAAATAATTTTCATAATCAAATCTGCAGCTCAGCAATAACTGCTTACAAAAGATTATCTTAGTAAATTAAAACATTTCAGCTGAAACAAAATCAACATAACTGCATAGCAGAGGACTCAAGTTCACTCTCATTTCCAAAAAAGGGAAGCAAAGCCAAAAAAGGTAAAAGCCACAGACTCACGTGAACTCATTTCTCTCCATTTTCAGCTGTTGAAGCTGCCAATAGCTTAGATAACGACTATAATAGCAAAAATAACACCAATAGTAACAATAAAGGGCAGTAAATTTCAAAAAGAAAAATGCCAGCCTAAATCTCTAGTATCGTGTCTCCACCAATATTAACAAAAAAAAATTGCACATTTCTACAACAATCCAAGAAAAATAAAAAAGGAAGTAGTAAACGTACAAGAATGTGCTAGAAATTGTGAAACCTAAGCGATAAAAACAGGGAGGACGATTTTGGGGAATGGAATTGCAAAATTACCATCCGTTTCGAGGCAAATTCGGCACTGAATTTGGTCGGTGGGGCCGGCCTCGAGGTCGATCTCACCGGGGTCAGCAATCGGAGACGGAGGGATGAGAGGTGACGAGCCACCATCATCAGCCATTTGGAATTTGACCAAGCACACGGATAAAAGATTAAAATTAATTATTTACAATTTGAAATAGATAATTTGGGATTCATGGAGATTAAAATCCCCTCTCGAATTTTGAGATTATACTCTCTCAATCTCTCTGGGTTTTGGTTGCGTCTACTCTCCGGCTCTGCCCTGTGACAGTGGTGGATTCTGTCTGTTGAAATGGCAATAGTGTCATTTACGGGTTGCCATAGATGTCCTTGTCTTTTCCTTTTTTACTGTTTTATCCCTCACGCCTTACCGCACCATGCGACGCTCGCTTCTCTGTGGCTGCACTGCTTTCTACCTTTTGACCTCTAAAAGAACTAAACGCATAAAACTAATTTATTTTAAGACAATATTTTTTTTTCTTGAAAGTATTAGTTTAACTAAAAAAATTATTTGTCCTATTTAATTTAAATTTGTAATATGTATCTTATAATGTACATAAAAATAAATTTAGCACATAACAAGTTTTCTTCACAAGTATAAAAAGTTGTTGAAAATATAATAAAAAATTAAATTAAATTGATTTATGAGATAGATCTCAAATCTATAAGCAATTAAGACCACTGTAATAATATACCTACAACCATAAGAGTTTAAGTATATATTTAGTTGAAACACATTCCTACAACCATTCACCTGAAAGAAAAATTAAAGTAGAACTATTGTTATAACAAATTAAAAGTAGACATACTATTAAATCAATTGACTAGCTACCAAAGTCTAAACTCATGAAGCATTCCATCTATCATCATCATCCAAACATAAACATCCTAGGTAACCTTTAATATATCATATCATATTATTACTCAACTTAAGGCATTAAAAAAAAACCCCTAAGACATTCAAAAGACTTGGCAAATGTGTGAGAGGATGCCTCTCGCTCCTCTCTTTTTTACACTCATATTAAGCCTAATGAGGTTTACTCAGGGAGATAGATATAAACATCAAATACATAAACATACCATTCATGTTAAGGCCCAATATTCATACATCATGTATACTCATCATAAAGGGGATCACGACATAAATCCTTTCACACATATCATTTACTAATATAGTTGGCTAGAATACTAATAGAGTTACATCATTATTTATAAACATTCATACATAATTTGTTCATTGCACAAGTCTTTAACAAGAAGAAACATAACATATTCTTAATCTTCTTCTTATTAATCCTCCAAAATTATGGAGGAGGCAAGATGAAGAATGAATATCTTAACTTAATAAGCAAACATTACAAAAGAATAATAATTTAACAATAAAATTTTTCATTGAAAAATAAAATCACCAACAGATTATAGATGAAAAAATTTTAAAATAAAAAGATACCTTAGTTGGTTAAAATCTACGAATGAAAATAAATTTTCACTATATTTGGAATATCTCTAAGTTTTATTAGTTTATTGGTATATATTTGTTTGTGCCTTTAAATAAAATATATTTAGATATTTAAACTTTTAAATATATCTCTTATAGCTTATGTTTGAAAAAAAAAAACTAAGCATATCATGTGTATAAAATTACTTATAATTATTGTTGCTTTTAGATAAGGGGAAAAAATCAATATATTCCTCTGATTTGTTAAAATACTTTTCAAATAACTATATCTCATTATTTTAATCCATTATCTTAGTCCATATCAAATACTCCCTTATTTTATCTATTACAAATAGTCTACTACTATTTGTTATTTTGATTTTTAATCTACTACTTATTCGCACAAATATTTTATTATGTCATTTTTCTCATCTTATCGATATAAAGCAAAAGATTATGAGGGATTTTGTGAACTTCAGTATATTTCTTTCATGCATATACACCTCTTTATATAGAATATATGATACAGTTGTTTCCTATATAATACTCTTATTTTCTAATTATTATAGAGACCTAGAATTATTCCATTGGTATCTTATTTCTATATATGATAGATATCTCCTAAACTAAATGGATTGCAATCATATGCCATGATTCACAATGTTATCCTTAGCTCACACCAACACTCCCCCTCCAATTAAGTATCTGTCAATCATACCTAACTTGTTAATTGAGTTGTGAAAGTCTTTTTCAAGTATTGCTTTTGTTAGAACACCAATCAATTAATCTTGTGAGGTGATAAATGGTAAGCTAATCGTACCTTTGTCAAGATGATCTTTGATGAAGTGGCAATTGACTTCTACATGCTTAATTGTATCATGATGAGTTGGGTTATTTATCATCGTTATTGGTTGCCTTATTATCACAATATAACAGGCTTCAAATTACATAGACCTAAATCATGCAAAATTCATTTTATCCAGAGCAATTCATAAACTCTGTGAACCATTCCATGAAATTCTGCCTTTGCACTTGATCTTGCTACCACCTTTTGTTTCTTACTTCACCAAGTAACCAAGTTCTTTTCAACAAATGTAAAGCAACCAAAGGTGGACTTTCAATTAATTTGATCTTCAGCCCAATTTGTATTTATATATCCACTAATCTCTTGGTTTCTATTTCTAGTAAAAAACAACCCTTTCTTGGAGATGATTTTAGGTACCTTTAGATTTAATAAATAGCCTCCATATGCTTTTTACTTGATGTATGCATAAATTGGCTTATGACACTTACTACACATGCAATGTAGAGTCTTATATATGATAAGTAAATTAACCTTTAAGCTAACCTTTGTTATTTCTCTTTATTTGTTGTAACTTGGCCTTGTTGAACTACAAACTTGTGGTTCATCTCAATAGGAGTTTCAACAAGTTTATAATTAAGCAGGCTAGTTTCAGTTAATAAATCTAAAAAATATTTTCGTTGACAAAGAGAGATACCTTAAGTTGACCTTGCAACTTTAATGCCTTTAAAATATTTTAAATGACTAAGATTTGTAAGTTCAAACTTAGTTTCTAGGTGTTTTTTGAAGTGTATCTATCTCACTTAAATCATTTCCTATAACAACCACATTATCAACATTCATAATGGGAGTAGTGACCTTATCCAACTTATGTTTAATGAAAAGAGCATGATGTACATTACTTTGTTTATATTATGAAATTTAAGAACCTTCCAAACCATGTTTGAGGTGACTACTTTAAGCCATGTAGAGCTTTATTTAACTTTTACACTTTACCAACGTAATTTATTCCTAGAGGAAGATCCATGTGCACTTCTTCTTCAAAAGTTCCATTAAGGAATGCATGTTTTTATGTCAAACTATCATAAAGGCCAATCTATATTTGTTGCTATAAAGATAAGAATTTGAATGGTTTTTATTTTTGTTATAAGAGTAATCATATCCTCATAATTAATTCCATATTTCTGTGTAGATCCTTTTAAGACTAGTCTCACTTTGTAGATCATTGCTTTCATTGGAATTAAGCTTGACTATAAATATTCATCTGCATCTCATGGTTTTTTCTTAGGTAATGACACCAGCTTATGCCTACAGTTTTTTTAAGCCTTTCATTTCCTCATTCATAGCCTTTTTTTTTTTTTTTCATTTTGGATCCGTTAAAGCATCCTGCACATTATTAGGAATAGATATAGTGGATAATTGATTTACAATAAGTGCATGTGATCTTGACAACTAATTAGAAGAGATATAATTATTTGTAAGGTGTTTAGTTTTAACACTAAGATCAGGATTGTGTTGATGTTTTGGGATTCCTTTATTTTTTCCTAGATGAGTATCTTGGTTCACCATTGATAGGAATAAAATCATATGTTAAAAGAGATGAAGATACTTAAGGAAATACATTTAAAAGTTACATGGTATTTGGAAGACTTAGAAGTTGTACTATTTTGACTTTCATGGGCTCTATTACAACTAAGACCTTATGGTAGAGATGCACTCATTTATTCAATTTTAGATTCAAATTGGACATATGGTTATGTATTAACTTCTTCATTTTGTCTCGACTAATTAGATAGGCCATAATGTTGTATATTAATGTCACATGGATATTCACATAGTGGTGTAATAAGCATTTAGATTTGGTTGTCAATGTCTTGAGTGCACTTTTCATTATTACAGTTTAATGGTGTCTCCCCTTGAAAAAAGTACTTAGGGTTAGTAAAATATGAGGTGACTTCATTAAATGAAACATCTCAAGTTACAAACATTTTCTTTGCATGAGGATCAAACAAAAATATCCTTTTTTTTTTTATATCTGCATACCTAATAAATATGTATTGAATAGCGATCTAGCTTACCTTTAATGAACAAAAGTAGTATATCTAAACATTCTAGGTTCAAGATTTGATAGAGTTGGAGCAAGTTTCTAAAGTTTTTGACATAAAGTTTTGAAGTTGAAGAATTAAGATGAGGTATGATTAATGAGATATGCATCAACTTCACGCAATATGTATGAGGGACATTCATGCCAAACAAGAAAGCTTAAACAACCTCTGAAAGTTATCAATTTTTTTATTATGCGAGGTTGTTTTGTTAAGGCATATTTATACTTGAAGTTTGTTAATAAATGAAATGGTTTTGACAACGCATTTTAATATTAGAATTGATGTATTCCCTACCATTATTAGATAGGAGAACTTTGATTCAATATTGATATTATATTGGAAAGTCACCATATGGTACAAATCTTTAAAAATAGAAAAAATATCTCCTTTATGTAAAAAAAACTAAAAAAAAAAAGAATCCAAATCATGCTAGTACTCTTATCAATGAAAGTAACGAAATAATAAGCATCAAATAAAGTAGGAACTCGAGCAAGCACCTAAATATCAGAGTGAATAGCCATAAAAGGTGGAGTGTTTTAAATATGATGACTCTACACCAATTCACAAATTTCACATTTGAATTTTGAGTCATTCATATGAAAAAAAAAATGTGGTTTTAGTTTCCAAAGATAATTAAATTACAAATGACCAAGATGACAATACCATAACCACACCCTCTCCTTATTAACTTTAACTTAGCATTATAGGCTTGTCCTAACCGTTGAATATCTATACCAATCAAATCAAGATAGTATAAATTTTCTCATTTGACACCACAGCTAAGAATCCACTGTGTTGCAATATCTTAAAATAAATAATAATTAGGCCAAAATGCTATAATACAATTTAAGGTAGTTGTAATTTGCTAATAGATAAAAGATTAAAGGAAAGAGTTGGAACAACAAGTACAATATCAAGGGTAAGAGAATTAGAAATATAGATATTGATCCTTCATGAGTAATAGGAGTAATTCCCCTATTACCGGTCAATATGTTTTATTAGATTGATTGTCAAATAATATCAAAGTGGTGGGGATCATTTGTCATATGATTGGTAACACATATATCATTAATACATATATTATCCATAATAAGATGTGTCCTAGACATACTAAGATTATTATGAAGGGTAAAATTAGTAGCAATTGTATTAAAGGAAGAATTATCATTTTTTGTGGTGACATGGGCAGTAGCTTGACTCATTTTCTTTTGAGGCTTTTTTTTTTTTTTTTTTTGAAAAATCCCACCATTTAGGATAACCAATGATTTCATAGCAATATTGCTTAGAGTGTCCATTCTCACCACAATAAGTACATGTATGGGTGTTAGTTTACTACCGCTAGGAGTTTTTCCTTTTAATGGTTGAGTATGTCTAGTACGATTTTGAGTACTTAAAAGAACTGTATTGTTTGACATAGCCTTAGATTCATCTATAATGTGTTGTTGATTGTGATCCTTGCGTAAATATGCATAAAAAGGAGGATCCTTTTACAAAATTTCACTTCAAGCATGATTAAATTTAGAGTCAAGACTAGCTAAAAAGATATGGACTTGGGGACAAGTCATGGTCTTATAGAGTGATACAATTCCATCGACATTATCTTCTTATGTTTAGTATAGGCATCAATTTCTTAAAAGATACCAACAAGTTTATTAAGTACATAAGTGAGGATAGTGAATGGTAAATGAATGACAATTTAATTCAAATAGTTATGTTTAATTAGAGTCATCATAGAATGTTTTTGAAAATAGCATTCCATATTTCTTTAACTATTTAGATATGAATAAATCACTGCATCAATGGTGGACTCATTGAGTTAACAAGTTAACTTTTGACTCAATTGTTGTTGATGAGCTAAATTTCCAACTACTTGTCTCTTATAGGAGGTTTTAATGTGGCACTTGTAAGAAATTCATATTTATTTTGGGCTACATTGCTATCTTCATAAGCTATGACAATAATGACGAATTGGTATAATCTAAGATGATTCTAATCAGGAAAAAGGTATTATCTTGCAAGGTTTGAACAATGGCTTAAGATTCATGTAGAGTAAGAAGTATTTGCAATTTTTTGACAAGAAATTTGTAAGGATGGTGTCTAATTTTCAATAAGATGCTCTGATATCATGTAGAGCAAAAGATTACTAGTGGTTTTGTAAATTCTAGTATATTTCTTTCATGGATGTACACCTTCTTATATAAAATATATGTTATAGTTTTTACACTTGTTTCTTAATTATTATAGATCTAAAATCATTCCATTATTATCTTATTTTTATATATAATAGACACTACAAAATAATAGTCATTTAGTGATGGATAAAATTCATCGCTAAATGCTACAAATCGTCATTAATGTGTTCCTCATTAAACTAAGTAGTGACGAATTTTGTGGATCTCTTGCTACATTTAGTAACGAATTTAAAACCAAGAGGTGGTCATTATTGTATGGGTCTATGGCGAGAGAAATTAATGACAAAAAAACATTAGCAAGGGATGATTGCCATCACAAATTCCATCCCTAATTTAGTGATGGACTAGCATGAGAAGTTTGTCACTAAATTAGCAATGGGACATTTTCATTGCTAGTTTATAGAGATGTTAAATTTAGCAATAGATTGCATTCCAACACTTATGAGCAATGAATTTCTAAGATTTGTTGCTAATTTAATCTAATTTTGCTTTTTTTTTTTTGGACTATTGAATGTATGCTACTTATAACATATCTTTTGTAAGTTGTATTTTAATTTTAAGGCAACATATCATAATAATAGGACATCAAAAATTATATTATTATTAAAAATATCTGAATATATGTCATATAGTACAAATAAAAAATCATAAAACATAATGTATAAAAATCATAAAGTACATAAAAAGCATAAAAAATCACAATGGTCCATTTGTAGTGTCATCCATATGACCATCAGTGGTGGGTGGTTCATCAAAGGAAAAGGTGTTGTAAATTGGGTGCCATGGGTCAGCTCCAATGAGGCGATGTATCTAATCAATATGTTGCCTTTTCTCATCCATCAGTTGCTAAAAAGACTGCCTATGCTTATCCATCTGCACTTGAAACTCCTACTGAATCTCCTTAGATATACCTCAAGAAAGGAGTACTGACTAAAGAATGAGGGTGCTAGCTTACCCATGTTGTACATTCACAACTTCTTCTGATCGTCTGAAACTTAAAAGAATAACTTCTTTTGATTAGGCTAACGTGGCTCTATGGAACTCTCCTTAAGCTGAGTAACTCTGTCGCTAAGCTTGTTGTTGGCCCTAGTGCACCAAGAAGGGGCAAATTTGAACTTTTGACTTTGGAGGAAGTTCACAATTATGAAAGATTAGAGAAAAAGTAGGAGAATAATAAACACAAGAGTTTTATAGTGGTTCAAGTATTAACCAACCCTACATTCACTCCCTAATTCACTAATTAGGTATTTCACTCAATCCTTAGTGTTTTATAAGCTCACACTCAACTTAGTGTTTAGGCTCACACCAAACCTTATAAGTGTTTTCCCAAGGCTCACACTAAACTTAGTGTTTTAGGCTTATAATAAACTTTACAAGTGTTTTCCAAGGTTAACACTAAAACCTATATAAAAGTTTTCTAAGGCTCAGTCTCAAACCTAAATAAGAGTTTTTTATACAAGGGCTCACTTTCAAACCCAAACCAAAGGTGTTTAAAGCTCACACCAAACTATGTATAAAGAAATGAAGAATTAAAGTTATGAGCATTAACTTTGTAAGAGTTTTGGCATAATCAATGGTTATCCTCTTACATTTAAGTCCATTTGATTTGGTGTATTTATAGGCAATGACTACCAAAGAGACGTTACAAAGAAACTATGTCTAAATCTCCAAGTTGTGCTAGGCATATCTTGCATTAAAAGCTTGTCAAACAAAATTCATGATTGTTATTTTTGAATTGTGTCTAACGGCTAGTTCACGTGGCATAAAACCATTGGCCTTTTCAAAAACCAGTCATTGGATCTTTCTAATGGATCTTAAAATTTGCAGTCACTATTTTCTTTCGTTGGACAAGATGGTCACCGTGAAATCGTCTATTTAACACGGAGATGTTGTTTCACCAATTCGTGGTTACTATCGAAATTTGCAATCACGACTTTTGAATCTTAACAACACTTTTCAAAATTTGCAGTCTTTACTGAAATTCACGGTTGCTATTTTTGAAGGCAGATTTTCATACTTTTAGTTTTTTGCTTTTGATCACTCCTATTCAACTTCCAATGATATTCTATCTTAATATTTGTATGAACAACACTTAAAATTGACATTAAGACCTTTCAATTTGTATTGTTAAGATAAAAAAAGAGTCTTGACTTAGGTTTGAATAACTTAGTCCAACAATCTCCTCCTTTTTGATTTTGACAATCTAGATTGAATATGCAAAGGATAAAAAATTAATTATGCATGCTCCTAAGAGAATAATTGTGAAGTGCTTCAAATCACAAGTATGAAATTGCTCCCCCTAATCCATACTCCCTTTTAATTATTCTAATAAGTTCATTGTCTTAGCTTATTACAAATGTAGTTCAATTTTCTCTTCCTTTTTTGTATGTTCCCTCTTTGTATATTCAATCAATTATCTCTCCTCCTTTGTCAAGATCAAAAATAGAGGAAATATGAGGGAATAAGAGAGAGAATGGGGAATATGATAGGAAATGTCCACAAGCTTTTCAATTGAACAAACTCAAATTAGAATAGCAAACACAAGTAATTTTGCACAATTGATTATAATGTCACATAAGAAGAAAAATGGATGAAACATAAATTGTATGAAAATTTTTTTATATAAAAAACATAAATACAAAATAATTCAAACATTTTAAAGATTCTTGAACAAACAAACTGTGACTAAAAATTGAAGAATTTTCATATAAGGCCTTAGTATAAAGTATATGATTTTTGATGATTGATTTACACATTTGAAATATAGAAAACCTCAAATTCCAAAATTAATTGTTTCAACTTATCACACAATCAATCAAATCAAACATATCAAAATATAGATATATTAAGTAATACAATGCATAAAACTCCTCCTAAACATATGCATAAATATATCAAGTTAAAAACATAAAAGATAAAGGATACATTTTAGTATCAATGGTTTGATACCAAATAACCATTTGAAACTTTATCTCTTTTTCATTAGCAATTTCCATTTACCCTTAAATTTTCCATGATGAGAATTTGGTAAAGGAGTCCCCATCCTATAATATCAAACACTTTGCTTTGGTACCTAAACATACTTGGGTCCTTGAGGGTTAGTCTTGGAAGGGTCCTCCAATTTGAGGTGTGCCTTCATAATGTGGCAAAATACATTGATGTGCCTATATCTCATGCAATAATGACATTAGAGCTTAGACTTATAAGTCTTTCTCCCATGCACAACCATAGTATTAGTAAGGGGGCCTTCTCATACTTAGGTGATGAGAATGTATGCAAGTGCATAAGTGGTTAGGAGTAAAAGAGAATTTTTTATGTTTGTGTGGTTGAGCATGCTTCTTGTTATAAATGTAAGCATAATTTACTCTTTGATCCTTAGCTCTTGAGCCTTAGGGAGCCTTTCCTTTGCCCTTAGCATAGTTGGCTTAGTGCTAGAAGCATCTCTCTTCCCTATGACCTCAATACTTGAAGTTTGAGGTATTAATGCTCTAATGGATGTAGTGAGTGAAGAAGTAGATGAAGACGCTCCATTGAAACCTAGACCATGTCTAACTAAATGAGGTCTTTGAGATACAATAAGTGTATCCAAAATTTCCTTCCCTTTGTGAAATTTAGAGATGCAGTTTATAAGTTCTATAACTTTATCTCTTAAAGAATCATTTTCCTTTCTCAAGAGTTAAGAAAGGATGAAGACTTAGAAAGACTCTCTAAAGATTTTTTAAGTTCTTCATTAGAAGTACTCAACTCACTTATAAGATCATTTAAGGATTTAAATTCATCCTTTAATTTAGAACATTTTTTCTTATAAGTTTTCATTTATGATTTACGTTTATCATATCTCAAAGTAAAGAGTTTCAAGAAGCTCATCATCTACATCATTAAATGCATATAAGCATTATAAAAGTGTGGAGAAGCACTTACCTCTTTGGAGGAGTCCTTTTAAGCTATGACGCAAAAGTTTGCTACTTCATCTTCTTTTTCATCACTTGAATCATCATTCTAAGTAGCCTTGAAGCTCTTCTTATTTTCCTTGTGATGATAGGAAGATGACTTTCTTTGGATTTTTCTTTCTCTTCTCCTTTTCATCAACTCAGTGATCCTTGATATTTTGACAAGCTTTTTTTTCTTCTTTGTTACTTTCATTTGAATCACTTAAGCTTGAATAATCTTCTTGAGCTTTGAAGGCCAAAGCTTTCTTCTCCTCTTTGTCCTCTTAGCTTCATCTCTTCATCTTTCTTAAGAGCCATCTCATGTGTGAGAAGCTTACTAATGAGGGCATCAGTTGACACTTTCCCAATCTCTGGATTGGACTCTTGAATGATGCATACTCTTGCACCAAATTTATCCAATGGAAAAGATTTGAGGATTCTAGTATTTACCTCATAGTTGGTAAGTATCCTTCTAAACTTTTTCATATTTGTGATAATAGAGAGGAGTCTATTTATTATTTTAGAGATAATTTCATGGTCTTTCATCATGAAGGGCTCCCACTCTATAACATACATTTCCAACCTATTTAATTTTACAAGAGTTGTGCCCTCATGATAGTTTTCTAGTGCTTTATATGACATGTATAGTTTGGCAATGTTAGACTCTTCCAATTTCTTCTCTTGACATGGAGCTTAGGAGAATAGTCATTGCCCTCTTATTCTTCCCATTTGCCTTTCGTTGTGCTTCACTCCATTCTTCTCTTGCTATTGCCACCATAACTCCTTCAACCATCTTTGTTGGAGGCTTCCACTCTTCAAGTATATAATCCCATAAGTTGATGAGAGCATTATCAAGATAGATCTCTATTTTATGATTCCAAAGAGCATAATCATTGCTATCTAAGTAGGGATTAAGATAAGAGTGGACTCCTTCTTGTGCCATTGATCTTTTCTAACATAATTAAGGCTTGAATTGAGACTTATCTCTAATACTAATTGTTGGCCCTTGTGCACCAAAAATAGGGGGTTGAATTGGTGGTAAATTTAAACTTTTGACTTTGGAGGAAGTTTACAATTATGAAAGATTAGAGAAAGAGTAAGAGAACAATGAGCACAAGTGTTTTATAGTGGTTCGAGTATTAACCAACCCTACATCCACTCCCTAATTCACCAATTGGGTGTTTCACTCAATCAATAGTGTTTTACAAGCTCACACTCAACTTAGTGTTTAGGCTCACACTAAACCTTGCAAGTGTTTTCCCTAGGCTCACACTCAACTTAGTGTTTAGGCTCACATCAAATCTTACAAGTGTTTTCTCCAGGCTCACACTTAACTTAGTATTTTAGGCTTACACCAAACCTTATAAGTGTTTTTCCTAACACTTAAACCTTACAAGAGTTTTCTAAGACTCACTCTTAAACCTAAATAAGAGTTTTCTATATAAGAACTCACTCTCAAACCCAACCAAAGGTATTTAAAGCTCACACCAAACTATGTACAAAAAAATAAAGAATTAAAGTTGTGAGAATTAACTTTGTAAGAGTTTTAGCATAATCAATGGTTATCCTCTTGTATTCAAAGTCTATTTGTTGGTGTATTTGTGGCAATAACCACCAAAGAGACGTTACAAAGAAACTATGTCTATCTCTAAGTTGTGCTAGGTATATCTTGTATTAAATGCTCGTCAAATGAAAATTATGATTGAGATTGAAATTCGTGGTCGCTATTTTTGAACTGTGTCTAACGGCATGTCCACGTGACATAAAACCATTGGTCTTTTTAAAAACTAGCTATTAGATCTTTCTAACGGATATTTAAAATTCGTGGTCGCTATTTTCTTTCTTTAGACGCGATGGTCATCGTGAAAACATCTATCTAACATGGTGATGTTGTTTCACCAATACACAGTCACTACTGAAATTTGTAGCCGCAACTTTTGAATCTTAACAACACTTTTTAAAATTTGCGATCGCTAATTGCAAAGACAAATTTTCATACTTTGAGTTTTTTACTTTTGATCACTCTTATTCAACTTACAATGTGATTCTATCTTAATATCTGCAAGAACAATACTTAAAATTGACATTAGAACCTTTCAATCTATATTGTCAAGATAAAAAAAGAGTATTGACTTAGGTTTGAATAATCTAGTCCAACACTTGTAATAATTATCTTGTAATTTAGAGACAAGTTAAACAAATTTTAGTAAAAAAAGTGAAACACAAAAAATTAATTATTCAATAAGAAGAAATATTAAATTATTCAACTTGGCAAAACCTACAACTACACTTGTGTATCATTGATTAATGTATTGCTAATTTTTTCTTATTGATGTATATATACTCAAACATCTAGAAATGTGTAGTATCACAGTCTAATTATTTACTTTGAAAAGAAATACATTATATGTGTGTATTATTTTCTTTTTGATTAATCAAGTAAATTAAATATTTAATTATGAGCTTATTTACCACATGATAAAATAAAAAATATATTATATTGGCACTTATAAAATAAATTATATTATCAATATAATTATTCGATAAATAACAAATACTTAGTTAAATTTGAGACTGAGCTTGAAATTAATCTATACTTTTGTATGATTTAGTACATTATTTAAAATATATTTAAAAATATTTATAAAATAAAATATTCATATAAAATATTTGATTAAGGAAATAATATTTATTTCTAAAATAACTAAGAGATGATATTTATTTTTATTCTTGTAATTTTTTAATTGCATATTTTGTATTTTTTTGATAATTTTTATTTTCATTTATAATTTTAATTAGATTATTTTATGTCAAAAATTTTAAGTGCCTATATGTCGAATAGTTAATTTGATAAATGTGAAATTTTTATTTCAAATAAATAGTTAGCTGATAAATGATATTTACTAATTTAAAATTGAATATGATATTAGAATTAATTATATATATTAATTGTTTGATAAATGACATATATTTATCTAAAATTGAGTTTGAGACCAGAATATATTATATATATTGATTTTTCTTTTTAGTTGATTGAGAAAAAACTAATTATTTAATTATTAATTTATTTATATTATTATTTATCAAAAATATTATATTTATGCATTAATATAATTATTTGATAAATAATAATTTATCTTAAAATATTGATATAGTAATTCATTGATTACTTGATCCCCCATATAAAAATGTTCGAAAAAAATTTGTTCACCAAATGCATCCCCCCGCCATTGACTTTTACAATCTTTTTGCCCTCCATCAATTTCTATTTGAGCCAAATCGCTTTTAGTATTTCTATTTTACAACTATTGGGCTATCAAACTTCTATTTTACACATATTTACTACTTTAAACTATTAAGAAAAAAAAAAGTGTTCAACACGTGTTGCTGACATGGTAAAAAGTAGATGAAAGGATCCAACTAAGGTTTTAAGGTTTTGCATAGTTATCCTCTCTTTCAATCCTAGTAAAACCCAATTAAAAAAAAAATCCACCTGCCATTGATTTTATTGAGAAATTGATGAAGCTTGAATGATTTCTTCATTTGTAGTTAGATAACATAATCTTTTCCCTATTCCAGTGATACATGTTTTAAATATTGGTTAGGTTTTACTGCTATTATATGTAAAAGTAAGAGGTATTTGTTCAAATACAATTTCATTATTGGGATGCTATACTCTATATTATTTGTAGTCAAATTTGGAAATTTTGATTCTAATGGGAATCTTTTGACCTAACAATTGCTTATATTGACCTAAATTCTTTATTGTCTTGTTTTATTTAGTAATTCTGGAGACTAAATGCTCATAAAAATTCTAAAGATTGAATGTCATTTAAAGTTGCTATATTTTGTAATTTTGCAACTAGTGTTGTTAGATTTTGTACTTCTACAATTAATGTTGCAAAATATGCACTTATATTTTGTACAAAATTCTTGTTTAATATTATTTTCAAGTATCATTTTAATGAATTGAATATTTCAAACATCTATTGTTTTAAGTATCATTACAAACAAATGAGCAACCATTATAGTTCTAACTAGTTTATAACTAGTATTGTCGACATGGCATTAGTATTGTAGACTTTATAATTCACCAACTTGTATTGTAAACATAGTTTGGTGATAATAAGTTTATAACATATTGTGTTTTTTTAAATTCAACAAATATTATGATACAAAACCCGTTAGGAGATCTGCCCTTGGAACTCTTTATGTGATTATTACTTTTAAACTTGTTTGCAAACTAAGTAGCTAATTTTGAAGATCTTATTCAATTCTATATCATCAAATTAGTTTGTTTAATCACTCTTTTGTGTTTAATTCCAACTCTAGGCCACTAGCATCAAGAAATCACAAAAGGATTACATACTACAAAACTAGCTAGTTTTCTATCTCCATTTTGTTTCTTTATGTTTCTTGTATCCTAATTCATTTTTCATTATATCTTAAGCATTGTTTGTGTTTGTTTATGTATCTAAGGCCAAACCAAACTCATCTAAGTTGAAAGAAAAGTGCAAATTGTGATACCACTCAATTCCTTCAATTCGACATTCATTAGTTTCTTTATATTGTTAAGTTGTTCTTTGTGTTTCTTTTGATTCCAATAATGTTTTAGCTTCAAAAAAAAAAAAAAAGAGAAAAAAATCAAAGTAAAAAAAAAAAAAAAGAAAAGAAGCTAAAATCAAGTTATCGATCAAAATATTATATCCCTAAGGAAACTAAGTCCTTAAAACCTCAATCTTGAAGACGCCATAAAAGTTGATCACTCCTTTAATAAGTTTAATTTTGTATTATACTAAGAACATAAGAAAACAAAACATAAACTTGTCAAAACTCAATAAAATTGATTAAAAATTAATTCTTTCTCGTAATACAAGATGATGGTTTATATAAAGCTTTACAAGGAGAGTTTTCCTACATAAAAAAGATCTTATATTCCTAAATAAAGTCATATCTAAGTAGAAAATATATTTTATACAAGATACTTGAAAAAAAAAACCAAAAAAAGACTAAAAACAAGAATCCCAAATTGGTGCTTGAGAAGCACGGTTGTACACATGGTCATGCATTTGTATGATCCTAATGAGCTTGTCACTTATCTTTGATGCATGACTATGCATATGGCCGCATGACCGCTTTCTGTCCGATGTTGTCACCTCTTGAAGCATGGTGGGTGTACTTCTTGGAAGCATAGTTGTGCACATAACCATACACCATGTTTTTGCCTGTAAATAAGTTTCTTTTGACTTGTAGCTTTCTTTTTAAGGTTCCTTCCATGCAATTAAGGTACACAGGACTTGATTTTGATTTTAAGAAGATCCTTGCAACTCTATGATCAATCCTTGCAAAACTTCTTTCAGTCTTTTAGTCTTTGCCTTAGTCATTGGACCTCTAATTCCTTATAATGGGTCTTGGAAAGGTTTGCTAGCATCTTGATCTCCATCATTCCCTCCCTATTTGAAAGGATTCGTCCTCAAATCACCTACATCAAACAAAGATAAATCAACAACATTACTAGTAGCACTAACATTACCATAGTTGCTTGGCAAATCAAGTTTGTAGGTGTTATCATTAATCCTCTCCAAAGTTTGAAAAGGTTTATCTCTTCTTCGTTGCAATTTGGATTTTCTTTGTATGGAAAACCTCTCCTTATGCATATGCACCTAAACCCAATCCCCGGGTTTAAAGACAACCTTTATTCGCTCTTTGTTAGCTTGCTTGACATATTATTCATTCTTTCTTTCAATGTTGGCACGAACCTTGGCATGTAAATCCTTCACAAAATCTACCTTTTACTTACCATTAAGATTAACATGATCATTATTAGGCAAAGATAAAATATCCAAAGGAGTTAAATGATTAAAGCCATAAATAACTTTAAAAGGTGAAAAAGAAGTAGTAGAACGAACAACTCGATTGTATGCAAATGTAATATGTGGCAAACACTTCGATTAATATTTCAAGTTCCTTTAAATGATACTGTATAACAAAGTATTAAGTGTCCTGTTAACTAATTTGGTTTGCCCATCCATTTATGGATGTGTAATAGTAGAAAATAAGAGTTTAATTCCTAACTTACTCTACAAAATCCACCAAAAATGACTTAAAAACTTAACATCTTTATCATTAACAATGGTCTTAAGCATGCCATGCTAACGAACCACCTTTTTAAAGAAAAAAATTAGTAATATGTGTTACATTATTGGTTTTAGAACATGGAATAAAGTGAGCTATTTTGCTAAACTTATGAACAACAACAACATATATGCTATCAATACCACTTTGAGACCTTGGTAAACCTATGACAAAATCTATGGAAATATCAATCCAAGGTTAGTTAGGCATAGGTAAAAGGGTATCCAAACCATATGGTTTTATTTTAGATTTTGCTTACCTACATAGAATGCATTTATCATCGATAGATTTCACATCATGTCTTACATTAGGCCAATAAAAGTGTTCATGGAATATGTCCAAATTATTTTGCACACCAAAATGTCCCACTAAACCTCCCCCATGAGTTTTCCTAATAAGTAATTCATGAATGGAAGAAATAGATACACCCAATTTGTCTTTTTTAAATAAGAATCTCTCATGCCTATAATAATCTCCAAATCCACTCTTAGCACATGCATCCTATACTTGGTTGAAATCAACATCATTAACATACAAATCTTTAAGCAAATCAAAACCAAGTAATTTAGTTTGCAAAAAAGTAAGTAATGCATACCTTCTTGATAAGGCATCGACCATAATGTTTTCCTTTCCATGTTTGTACTGGATTACATAATGAAATGTTTCGATGAACTCCAACCACTTAGAATGTCTCTTATTGAGCTTATCTTGGGATTTTAAGAACTTGAGGCTTTCATGATCGAAATGAATGATGAATTCCCTTGGCCATAAATAATGTTGCCATTTTTGAAGAGTTCTCACCAATGTATAGAGCTCTTTGTCATAAGTAGGATAATTTAATATAACCCCTCTAGGCTTTTCACTAAAATATGCAATTGGCTTAGAATCTTACATAAAAACAACCCCTATTATAACCCTTGATGCATCACATTCTAGCTTAAAAGCTTTGTCAAAGTTAGGCAAACACAATAATGGTGATTAGTTAATTTTTCTTTTAAAGTATTAAAAGATTATTCATGCACTTCATCCCATTTAAAAAATAACATTCCTGTTAACAAGTTCATTCAAAGTTGAAGCTATGGTACTAAAATCTTTAACAAACCTTCGATAGAAACTTGCTAACCTATGAAAACTTCTTAACTCGTTAGCATTCTTAGGAGTAGGCCATTCTTTTATCGCTTTTACCTTTTCTTCATCAACACTAACACCTTGTGAACAAACAATAAATTTAAGAAACACAATAAATTCCATGCAAAATATGCACTTCTTAAAATTAGCGTACAATCGTTGCTCTCTCAATACACTAAACACATCATGCAAGTGTTTCACATGCTCATCTAAGGTCTTACTATAAATTAAAATGTAATCAAAGTAAACTATAATAAATTTTCCCATGAAAGCAATTAAAACATGATTCATTAACCTCATGAATGTACTTAGTGCATTAGTTAAATGAAATGACATTACTAACCACTCATATAATTCATATTTAATTTTAAATGCAATTTTCCACTCATCTCCCTCTTTTATACAAATTTGATAATAACCACTTTTCAAATCAATTTTGGAAAACAAACTAAAGCCATGTAACTCATTAACCTCATGAATGTACTTAGTGAATTGGTTAAACCAAATGACATTACTAACCACTCATATAATCCATATTTAGTTTTGAATGCAAGTTTCCACTCATCTCCCTCTTTCATACAAATTTGATAATAACCAATTTTCAAATCAATTTTAGAAAACAAACTATAGCCATGTAACTCATTAACCTTATGAATGTACTTAGTGCATTAGTTAAACCAAATGGCATTACTAACCACTCATATAATCCATATTTAATTTTGAATGTAATTTTCCATTCATCTCCCCTTTTCATACAAATTTGACAATAATCACTTTTCAAATCAATTTTAGAAAACAAACTAGAGCCATGTAACTCATTAAGTATATAATCTAAACTAGGGATGAGATGTTTATACTTTACCGTTATCTTATTGATGGCTCAACAATCTACACACATGTGCCATGTTCTATCTTTCTTTAGAATTAAAATGACAGGAACTAAATAAGGACTAAGAATTCCCCTCATAAAACTTTTTCATACCAATTCATCCACTTACCTTTAGATCTCTTCGGTTTCTTCAAGATTAGCTCTATAGGCTAATTGGTTTGCAATGGTTGAACTAGGAAGGAAATTGATTTGATGCTCAATACCTCTTAAGGGAGGTAATCCTTGGGAAGTCTCTTTGGGAAAAAGATCTTCAAAATCTTATAATTAAGACACCACAACATTAAGCAAATATGGGTTAAGGTCGTTAGAAGAAAGATAAACATCCTCGTATATAAGTCTAAGTAGTTATTGCCTAACACTCAAAACATTCTTAATCTCACTTTTTTTTGTAATCATGATTTTTTTCTCACTCTTTGCTCCTTTTTGCTCATTTTTCTTTTCAACTTTTCTCTCTTCCTCATATTCACCTTTTTCTTTTGTGCGCATACTTTCTTTCTTTTCCTATGCCTTACTATTTTGCTTTTCTCTTATTTTATACTCTTGCCATTCTCAAATGGTCTTATAGGCTTGTAAAGGTTTGAGAGGAGTTAATGCAAAATAATCTTTATTAAGTACGAAGGAATAATGATTTTTGTACCGATCATATGTAACCTTCTTATCAAATTGTCATGGTCGACCAAGCAAAATATGACTCATATGCATTGGTGTAACATCATATAGTACTTCATCCATTTATTTGTTAATGGAAAAAGACACTAACACTAATTTGTTAACCTACACTTCCCTATAATCATTAAGCTAAAAGAGTTTGTATGGTTTAAAATGCTTCATGGTATGCAAGTCTAGCTTTTCTACCAACAATGTACTAGCAATATTGGTGCAACTACCCCCTTCAATAACCAAAGTTACATACCTTGCCTTTCATAGGGCATCTAGTATGGAAAATTTGCTCATCTTGCTCCTCACCATTATCCTTGGGTTATGCACTTAATGCTCTCTTTGCTACTAACATTTCACCATGAATGGGTCCTTCAATTTCTCAGAGCAATCTTCCAATGGTGGCATTCATCATTGCTTAAGCTAATACTCTTAATATCACCATTGTCTAATAAGATCATGGTCCTCTTATTTGGCCATTGAGAAGCAATTTGCCTGAATCCTTGGCACTTAAAACACTTCACATCACATGATTTAAAAGATTTTGATTTTACCTTTTAGAGTAGTAATTGAATCTTTTTGCTTTGTCTCCTCCTTTAGTATTGTGATGACCTTGGTGTCCTTCTAATTAGCCCTCCATGAAGAGTTAGATTTGGCCCTCTAAATTTGAGTTGTTTTTCTACCTTAATGGTTTTATGTAAGAGTTCCTCTATCCCCACATAATGTTGCGACTCAATAATATCAGTAATCTCCCTATTCAAGCCTCTAACGGATATTGTCATGGTAGTCTCACGATCTTCCTCCACATTAGCCCTTGTCATGGCTATCTTTATCTCTTTGTAACAGTCCTCTATGATTTTGGAACCTTACACCAAACTCTGCAATTTTTTATGTAAATCATGATAGTAATGGCTAGGGACAAACTTTTTGCATAAAGATAATTTCATGTCTTCCCATGTTCAAATAGGTTTCTCTCTATGTCTTCACTAGTTAATCACAAATTGATCCCATGATATACTTGCATAATCGATGAACTCCACAATTGCCAATTTTACCTTCTTCTCCATGGAGTACTTATGACAATTGAACATATATTTAACCTTGTGTTCCTACTCTAGGTATAATTCCAAATCAATCTTACCATGAGAGTTGAAAATTTTCATCTTGATGCTTCTTAGGGTGTCATCTCTTTTGGAAGTAGCTTTCTTGCCTTTGTTAGATATTGACTCCTCCTAATCTGATTCATCTTTTTCCTCCTCCTCGATTGCATGTCGCCTAAAGGATTTTGATTTTGATGGGGATTGTACGTCATCCAACCTTGCATTCAGCTTTTGAAATTGATCAACAACAACCTTTATTAACAATTTCATGTCACTATCTTATGATTATATTTCCATACTTATGTTTTTAGCCTGCAAAAATTTGTCAGTAATAAAAGAAAATTATTCCTCACATACTGCTTTACGTGTGTGCACTCGGATAGATGATGTTCACTTGTGTTTCTCACAATTGCTAGTTTTTACCCTTTAATGATTTCATCACTCTTGCCTTTTACCTGTCAAGCTAGCCTTTTTTATGTTCTTAAAAGAATCAAATTAAAAAAAAAAAATCTCAAAAGTAATCAACAATTGATGATAACCTCAAAGATTAAGACTTTTAAAGATTTAGTTGAGGCAAAATGAAATGACAATAAGAGTTGATTAATAAAAACAAGAAAATAAGAAAACTTAAGATGAGACAAAAAACATATGAAAGAAATAACTAGAATGCAATTAATCAAAGACGCAAAGAAAACAACTTGTTTAAAGAGAAACAAAGAAATCCACTTGTATAAAGAGACACAAAGAAACAAGCAACTCAATTGGGCCCAAAATAAATTAACAAAATTCCCTTTTTGTTTGAGATATGAATATTGCAAGTTTTTTTTTTAACTTTTCATTTTTTCCTTCTTTTCTTTTTTTGAAATAAAAGATCAAACCAACACTTTTGAGTTCAAGTAATATAAACTCCAATAATGACAATTTGAAACCCAACAATTATAAGGCATTGCAGACTTCAAATATGTATATTTAAACCCAACACTAATAATTTGAAATCAATGGCATTCAATTTGATTGACATACTATCACAAGAAATAAAATAAAGGAAACAAAGAAGTAGAAAGATGAAAAGTAAAACTAGAAGAAGAAGAAGATTTAGAGAAACAAAAACAAAAAAGATACGAAACAAAGAAAATAAATGATAAACAAAAGATACATAAATTGATTGTAAAATTGACAAAAAAGATACGAAACAAAGAAAATAAATGATAAACAAAAGATACATAACTTGATTCTAAAACTGAGCTTTTAATACCAATTGATAAAAAATCTGCTAGGAGATTCGCCTTATAAACTCTTTATATGAATTATTACTTTGCCCAAGAAAGTTTAGAAGTCAAGTTCTCGCTCAAAATATTAGAACCCTAAGGAAACTAAGTCCATAAAACCCTAATCTTGAAGATGCACAATGGTTGATCACTCTTTTGATAAGTCTAATTTTATATTCTACCAATAACACAAGAAATCAAAGCATAAACTTGTTAAAACTCAACAAAATTGTTTAAAGATTAATTATTTCTTGTAATATAAGATGATGGCTTATATAGAGCCTTACAAAGAGAGTTTTCCTACATAGAAACGGTCTTATATTCTTAAACAAAGTCATATCTAAGTAGAAAATATATTTTAGACAACATACTTGCTAAAAAGGAAACAAAAAAAAAAAAAAAAACTAAAAAACTACTAAAATGAAGAATCTCAAAGTACAACTCGAGATACACGGACGTGCATATGATTGTGCGTTTACACGATCCTCATTAGCTTGTCACTCATTTTTGATGCATGACAGTGCACATGACTGTGCGACTACTTTTTGTTCGATGTTGTCACTTTGAAGCATGATTATGCGCATGATAGCATGTTGTGCGCATAATCGTGTGTCGTGTTTCTGCCACTAAACAAGTTTCTTTTGACTTGTAACTTTCTTCTTAAGGTTCCTCCTATGTAATTAAGGTACAAAGGAGTTGATTTTGATTCGAAGAAGATCTTTGCAACTTCATTATCAATCCTTGTAAAATTTCTTTCATTCTTTTATCAATCCTTGTAAAATTTCTTTCATTCTTTTAGTCTTTACCCTAGTTATTAGACCTCTAATTCCTTGTAATGTATATTGGGAAGGTTTGCTCGCATCTTGATCTCCATCACATTGCATCTTTAATAATAATGTGATATTAACTTCAACTACAATAAATATTTCATTTCATCAAACAAGTGCATATACACATTTACAAAATCAGATGTTCCTTACATTCATCTTCATCTTCTATTAACATAACTTCACAACACTAACAAATTGTTCAATACTACTAAACTAACATACAAGTCCTAATTTCATCATTTTAATAAATTTATAATCAATTTTCAAATTAGTAGAATATAGAGGGTAGTAATCATCCACTTTAGCCATGCTGCATTTTACCTTTTTCTTTCATCATCAAATTGCCTCAGTCTCCTAAACAAACCAATATTTTATGCTTGGCATGGTTAAACATTGGTGGATCTAGCCATCGAAAGCAATTACAAGCTTCAGCTCCTTAACAAATACACTTATTTTTAATCAACGAACATCCAGATGCTGTAATAAAAAAAAAACATCCTTAAAAGCATAAAATTTTAATGCCTAAAATATAAACTACTTATCCCATATCTACTACACCTAAAAGA
This sequence comes from Omphalea diandra, assembly GCA_949677035.1. Lineage (NCBI taxonomy): Eukaryota > Viridiplantae > Streptophyta > Magnoliopsida > Malpighiales > Euphorbiaceae > Omphalea > Omphalea diandra. Next base: position 26,703 of record CATIWR010059030.1, on the reverse strand, counting down.
TATATGCCCAAGATTCGTATTTGTCCATGATGCCTTCAAAACAACTTGGGAGACATAATGGCAGATTGAGATGATATAGTTAGTTGGTACATATTCTATAGAGTTCATCAGAAGGAGAAGAAAGGAAATTATTCGAGGTTCTTCAATTGCAATTAGTACATAAAAGTAATTAAGAGAAATTTCATGAATTATAAAATTGCATTAGATCTTCTTCAATTGCAAATTTAGGGTTTCTCAAAAAAAAGGCCAAAAAGGGAGAAATGAGTTGTAATTTACTACTTACCTGCATGACTTTTTTTTTTTCTATTAGTCAATCCATGTTAACTCATAATGCTACAATAACATGTTTGTTTTCATGCACTGTCTAGAGTATACGAATAAGAGCTCACTAGCTATAAAATAGAAAAAAAGGATAAGTTTTGTCTCAAATAAAAATTGAGGGGGCGAAAAAGATTTTATTGTAAACATCATGAGATGGGAATGCATTTGGCCAAAATTAATTACATAGGTATGAGAGTGAGTTATAGAAAGTTAAAGAATAAAATGTAAATATGGTTAACCAATTAATCTCATTTGTGAGTTTTTTTTTTTTATTATGATGTTAATGAGAGTAAATGAAGTTTAAAATTTAAATTTAATTTACTTTTAAATGTCTATTTTTCTTAACTCCCAAATTGAAGGAAAAAGATGAAATGAAAAGATTTTAAATAATTTACATCCCTTAACCTCCTTAACAAAAAAAAAAAAAAATCCAAAGAAAATGAATTTAATTAACTTAATTTACATTCCATTTTATACCTTTTCTATTAGATTTTGCATGAGAGTTTTAGATATGAGGAGAAAGAGGTTAATAAGATTGAAGTGATAAAATATAAATAAAAATAATGATATGTTAATTATCTTTACATTGTTTGGGAGTTTAGGGAAAATAATATAGAGTTAGAAGAAACAATAACACTAACTTTCTTTGAAAGTTTTAAAATATGAGACAAGAGTTAATTAAAATAGAGTTAGAATAAATAATAACACTTTTAGAATAAATAATAACACTAACTTTATTTCAAAGTTTTAAAATATGAGAGGAGAATTAATTACAAAAATATCAAATTGATAATTATATCCAAAATATAAAATATTATATTGGATAGTTAGTAATTATCAAAATACTATCAAAATTATATTTGTCTTATAATATATTTTATTTTTAGCTTATTTTCTATTTCATTATCTACTTCTAAATTAGAATTTAAAGAAAAATGAGTTTAGAGTTAAAAAAAATAAGGATAATTATAAATTTGGTGTCTATACTTTTATTATTTTTTTTTTCTATTTTAGTGTCTAAATAATTATTTTGTACAACCAAGTGTTTAAATGAAAATAATTATTATCAATGTGGTGTTTTTAGTCATTTTTCACTTATTTGAATAATAAACATACAAAATAAATCCCAATTTGATGCTAAATAAGATGTTATGTCAATAGTTGCATATGAAAATTAAATTAGAAATATGAAAATACCTTTATTTAATTTATTGACAATTTCAAATGTCATGTCCATTTTAAATGTCTTTATACTATTCTTCTTATTTTCAAATTGTTTACTTCATTTTTTTCTGATCCCAATCATCTCTTTTTTTTTATGTCGCAATCGTCTCCTTTTTTTTCTTCTGGTCACAATTGTCTCCTTCTTATTTTGTTCTTTTGATTTTAAATTATCAAAATTAAATAAGAGATAAAATTAAGTTATTTACTCTAAAAAATAATTAAAGCGATGCATTTTAAAGGTTAGTAAATTAAATAAAAACATTTTCATCTTTTTAATTTAATTTTCATCTATAATACATAATATCTATTTGACATCAAATTGAAACTCACTTTACTTACTTAAATACTATGTTGATGATCATTATTTTTATTTAGATACTTGATTGGATAAAAAATAATTCAAACACTAAACTAGAAAAAAAAAAAAAAGAAAATACATACGTCCAATTTATAATTATCCCTTAAAAAATATGAAGTATTATCTTTAACCTTCCATTCTACCCTAAAAACAACCCTCATTATGTCTTCACAGCTTTAAAACTCATACCTCAAGTCTCCTCCTTGTCGTTCTCCCTCGGTCTGTCTTCAATGGCGAAAACTCAAAAAACCAAAAAAAATCGAACTGAATAAAAAGTCCGGAACCAATGCCCTCCAAAAACCCAAAGGATCAACGAAACGCAAGAAGACCGAACCCCCCAGCACCACTCCTCCGCCAAAGCCACCGACCGGGAATCCGATTCCGATTCAGCCCCCGTTTCCCAATTCGATTCCGAATCTCTCGATCTTTGCAGTCTCCTCGAACTGTACAGCAAAGATCAGCTCATCGACCTCATCACCATTGCAACCGCCCAAAACCCTTCTCTCTATTCCCTCACAAACGAGCACGCCGACCGCGATGTCTCCCATTGGAAAATCTTCGTCCACGGATTCACCTGGGACACCACGCGCGAACACGTGGTCTCCGCGTTCGAACCATTTGGAGAAATCGAGGATTGCAATGTCGTAACGGACAAACTCACCGGAAAAGCTAAAGGGTATTGTTTTGTTGTGTTCAAGACGCGAAAGGCAGCTACTTTGGCGTTAAAAGAGCCAAAAAAGAATGTTAATAATCGGACTGTGAGCTGTAAATTGACATCTGTTGGACCGGTGAATGTTAATGTGAGCAAAGATCAGGACTTTGGAGGTCGGAAGATTTATTTTAGTAATGTGCAAGCGAATGTTGATAAAGAAAAGTTGAAAGCTTTCTTTGCTAAGTTTGGTGAAATTGAGTCTGGACCGATTGTTTTTGATAAGGAAACGGGGAGGTCAAGAGGATATGCATTTTGTTTATAAGACGGTGGAGGGAGCTAAGAGGGTACTAGAGGAACCCCACAAGTTGTTTGAGGGTCAGCAGTTGCATTTCTCTATAGCCACAGAGGGAAAGAGCAAGGCTAATCAGGTGGTGCAGGTTCAGCAACAGCAGCAGGTGAAACCATCGCCGCAGGGTCAGGTGTTGGCGGCAGTAGCTCAGAATTTGGCATTGTTTGGACAGCATCCAGGGCTTAATCCAGTGTAGAGTGGGTTGTTAGCCAACCTAGGTGCTGCTGCTGCTGGGGTGATTAGTCCAGTAATGGCGGGTGCATTGAACCAGAGTCTGGTGCCAACGAGTCAGATAGGTGGGTTAGGAATTGGAAGTGAATCAGTGCTTGGGACTTACGGTGCAGGGCGGGGGTTGCAGGCTGTTTATTCAAATACACCGACTGGACAGGCTGGGTTGAGTAGGGGTCAGGCGCTTGGTGGATCATTTGCTGGATATCCTTCATTTATATGGTATGGTTTATTTAATCTGTTTAATTTTATTTATGTTTTATTCTATGACTATGTTTTTATGCACGTTCAACAGAAGTTCTTTGGTTTTGTCTGAATATAGATTGCTTTTGTATATTTGAAAAATCTAAAATTTGTTAAAATCCTGCAGAGTTGGCAGTGAATAATACACATGGCTGAAAATTATTTGGATATTTAACACATAGGATACATTTCACTTAATTCCACTGTATTAAGATGGATGTGAAAATGAACCATATATTAATGTAACAAATCCGAACCTGTTACATGTTACAGACAATCTAGACTAGTTGATTTTACTGAAATTTGAATTGCTTTTGGCCATAATCGTGTTAAATAATGATCTAAATGCTAGATTCAACTTTTTTGTATGCTTTAAAAATTAATACACATTCCTACATTGTAGAGAAATAGAGGGTTTTCATTTTTTTACTCACAATTTATGTTTCTTTTTGAATCTTTGCTGATGGAATTATTTGAAGTAGGACCTATGAAAAGTAAAAACAAATTCACAGTAAATTCACAGCAAGCGTACACCAGGATAGCATATCCACAGTAAGCTTAGTCTGAAGACGAGAATGAACACTGTGTCTTTTTATTCCCCATCATTGGTTACAATCTACTGTGTATAGTTAGCAACATATTGGGAGGCCTACAAAGCAGCAAACATAAATGTTAGAATTCTAAACCTATGGCTCCAAACGTAATGTGGAGCCACTTGAGCTCTTTGGGGGCCTTCTAACATACAGTCAAATGCTTTGGGAATTTCTGTGTAGTACCCAGATACCTGAACCCTGTACTCTCATTTTCCATGCATGGATGTTTCTAACTTTACATTAAGCCCCAAAAATGATCGAATCAATCTGCCCTGGGACACCTTTTTCAATTTCTTTTATTCTTTCTTTTTTCTTCTTTTTTTTCTTTTTGTTTTTAACGCTAGTTTACATTTGGTTTCATCAGTTTTCATTCTTCTTGTTTTGAAAAATTCCTGTGCTTTTGTAGTAATTCACTACTTAGCTTCTTCTATCTTCATATCATCATTAAAATCCAGCAAGTTTTTTGTACAATGATTTTAATCTCAAATTTTTAAGGGTCATTCTATGCTATTTCCGAAATGTTTTTATCTATAATTTATTGCACTCCTAGTTTACCTCATTTTTCAGGTCTATTTTATAGTATATTTTAATTCTACTCTATTCTTTAGAAGTTTTCATCTCATGAATTGAATGTGGATCCAATGCAAAAGCTACGATCAGTGCAGTTATATGACTTATAATTGGTCAGCATTAAACAATTACAGTTCAACAGAAGGTTTTGCTTAGTGGACAGTATTCATCCATTTAAAGCTAATTTTTCTGTTTAGAGTTGTGGTCCTTGACCGTCGACTGTCTGAGTAAATATAGTGCAACTTCTGTCTCTATTTTTATTGATGATTTGGTCTCTCTCTCTCTCTTTTTCCACAGACAATTATGATATTTAATTTGATGTTTAGAGCTTTATTTTCTTTACAAGTTTTATAAAAAAAAATTCTTTTGTTTGAGAGGTCAATGGTATTTTGTCATGCTTAACTGCCTTTACGTGCTTGGGCTCCCTACTTGCAGATGATTTGCTGCTCAGCTTGAGGAATGATGTTCATGCACCTTGGGGAATAATTATCTAGGATGTTATTATGGGTCAATTGGTGGAATTTGAAGTTGGATTAAATGTCTCATGGTTTATAATCTTTTAAGTAAGCCAAGCTAAACTAGAACTTGGCAGATCATTTCTCTTCTTAGCTTAAATAACCTTTATCTAATCTGCTTGTTTACATTACTTCTTTTATGGGACTTGTTAATTTTACATTACTTCTTTTATGGCACTTGTTAAATACAACTGAATATACATTCATATTATAGTTTTCTTGTGCTCTTAGGGTAAAGGGATAGCTTGTATATGCTCTTGAAGTAATAAGAATAGCCTAGAAATCAATACTCAACTCGTAATATGCCATTCTGTGGACATTATGCTTATCCTTCAGAAGTGAAATTTAGGAAGTAATATAGAATCATCATTGTCAATCATGTCAAAATTCCACAATCATTTTGATAAAAGTTTTTGTTTCTTAAAGCATAATTTACATTCATTGAAAAATAAGCATTTATACATGCCATAACCCACAGGGTTTGGTGCATTTTGTGCTCCAGTATTGGTGAAACCATGGTTTCTGCTAGTCTAGCAAGAACTTGCAAGAAACTCTATTTTACCAATTGGTAGATTCTGGTTTTTTCACCAGTTGCTGCAGCATGATAGCTAAAGCAGTTGCATACCTATATCATTCGCTTAATATTTTTTTCTTAGCAATTTATTAAAAGGACTTGGTATAGGCAACTAGCCATAAAGTGGATGGGTACAATAAAATGTTATGCTGTCCGGAAGTATTAGTACTTTTACAGGAATGACAAACTTCAAGATTAGTGACTTCATGCAATTGTGCTAGCAGTCTATTGGTGCTTGCTTTCTAATTCTCCCTATTCAAAAATCTCATCTCGGCATTCATGATGTGTATTATGGTGTTGGTTGAGATCTGAAACTTGCATTCATGAATTCTCTTTATTTTGCTTATTTTTTTCATTAGCTTTAAATTTTTACTGGAGATGATTGAAGTCGAAAGTGACAATTTGCTTTTTTTTTTTTTTATTAGCTTTAAATTTTTCCTTGAGATGATTGAAGTTGAAAGTGAGAACTATTTTTATCACTTGCACTACAAAGGAAGAGCATCTTACAGTGGATTATTAATCTAATGATGCTTTTCCCCAGGCTTTCATTTATGTTTCTCTTTTTAGCTAGAACTATTGCAGTATGACAATGGCTAAGAGAATTTGAAAGGCATTATACGGCATTAAGATTTCCCATGTTCAGCCAAGGTTTTAACTTAAGAGTCAAGACCCTATCAGTCATATCTTTGATCCACTTGCCAGTAATATTACATTTTAATTTCCTTTTTCTTAAACACTGAATAATCTAAATTGGCTAGCTTTAAACAGCGCAGTTTTGGTCCCCTCCTCTTACCATGAACTAGGACTTGCGTCTTGGATCGTGGTAGTTCTGCTGTCTGGGACATGGTGGCACTCGTTCAGTTCGTCAAAACTATAGTACTCACCAAGAAGAAACTAGAAGGGCAGGAAAAAAGACTTTATTTAGAAGAACTCAGCCTTAATTGTGATTTCATATTTTTTAGGTTATTGAAAATTATTTTAATTCCAAGGCTTATTTAAGGATATCTATGATTTAGTTATTGAAAAAAAATCTTACGTGTATTTGCATGTATATGCTTATTCAATATAGTTATAAGACCTCAACCAAATATAAGTAGGATAAATTATTTTGCAAGTCTGAGATGCATTCAAATTTTATGTGCTTACTCAAATTATAAATATGGATAGAATAATAAATTATTGTGAATAAATAAATCAATGGTAACTCATTTTATAAATAAATCAATAGTAACTCATTTTGAACAAATGAAAAATTTTTCATTTGTTTTTTTCGTTAGAGGATGCATTGTTATATACACTTAGGTATAGGCAAGAACGTTCTAAAGCTAGATAAAATACACGATCAATTCTTATTTCATGCTCGTTAGTGTTTCTTAGCACATTATTATTATTTTACTAAAATTTATTTCTAATAAAAATTTCAATCCATAGTTAAGAAAATGTGATATTTTTAAAACTCGCCAATGTAATATTTAATCTCAATATGTGAATTTTTTTTTAAATCGGATTAGTGATTGAATTGATTGATTAATTGATTTTTGATTTGATTGATTTAATTAATTCAATTTAATAGATTAAATTTTTAATTTTTTTAAAGAATATATAAATAATACTTAAAAATATTTAAAAAATTAAAAAAAAGTATAACATGATCAAGTATTTTAAATATTTTAATATTCAAGTTTTGAGTAAAATAGTGTAATTTTAGAATTTTTTTAAATTTTCACAAGATAATTTTATGTTGAATTTGATCCGGTTTTTTCAATTTAGTAGATTTCTTTTTTCAATTTTTTTTGTTGACCGTTTTTTATTGATGAAGTGTATTTTTTTTGTTTCTAATTTTGTTGATTTGACTAATTGGTCTGATTTAGTTATGAAAACATTGATTGATCATCAAAATTAAATTGAACCCTCCAATCAAACTACTTGATCAAGTATTAAACCTGTTGAGAAAAAAAAGGATTAGGACTAACCGATTATAAAATATATAAATGTTTGATAATTTAGAATTGTGAAATTTAGTAGGCAAAATAGAATATTATTAAAGAAAAGAAAAGAACCTAAAATGCAGAAAGATCAAATAGTTATCGATGTTAACGACGTATGTATATATGGTCATTACATGCGTACATAGGAGATATTATAAAACAATAAATCAATGTTATTTGAATAGAATGGAAAAGAAAATTTTCCTCTTGCTAATTCTTATAGCATTATTGATTTATAATGAAAATTAGTCATCAATTAACTGTGAATTATGACATTAAATTTTTAATATGATTTTAATTAGGAATTCATATTATATAAAAAATTTATATATTAATTGATTATAAAATAGTTTTTTAATTTTTTTTGCTACTTGAAAAAATAATAATTTTTAATATAGAATTTATATTGTGTTATAATTGTTATTTTATTTTGAGTTGATCATACTTTGTCATTATCAAAAAAAGATGAGGAGGGGTATATTGCAATAAGACATAATTAAAGATACAATGCATATAAAAAGAGCATAAAGTGATGAAAAACAAATGTAATATCCATTCTTTAACAAATTTTGAAACATAATGAAAGAAAAAAAAGAAAAGAACAAAGAAATTAAGGAGATTATTTTGAATAGAAGGATTGGGAATGGTTTTTGGATATGGTATGTGGGGTGAATGATTGGAAGTTGCTTCAATATACTTTTTTCTTCAAATTTTAGAATTGCCTTGACATACTTGGCAATTCTTGTGATGTAATGAGTAATCATAAAAGCATTTGTCTTATCAATTGAGATTTTAGCCTCTCCATCAACAACCATTAAGTATCTATTTTCTTCTTGTTCACCATGCACCATAGGTAGAAGAGGTCTTGTATGGTATAGTTGCCATTTGGTTAGTCCCTTTCATTTGTAATCAATATAATTAATCTATATGTTATTCGTAGGGTATGGCTTTTAATTCTTAAAGGTTTGCTGGTGGAGGATTGGTAATTGGAGCTTCCTTTAGTGATGGATTGACAAAACTCATTTAGTTTAAGTTTGAATACCAAAGTTTGCTCATAGTATCTTTCTCTCGATATGTCAAAGTAAAAAAAAAAAAAAAGATCCTTTTATAGTTTTTCCTAAAAAAACTAAAAAGTATCTTTCCTAGGGTCTCAATCTTATTATAGTCATCATCTAAAACCTCTAAGATTGCTAGGAACTCTACTGTTAGCTCAGTGTATATAGGTTTTATGACTATTAAGAAAAGCTCCAACCTGTCCCCTGTATTAGCTCATTCACTTTTTTAGCTAGCTTGTAACTTTCAAGGTCCTTCCAATCGATGAATTTAACTCCACTAGTCCTTTGTTTAGCTATTCTGAACCCAAGCTTAATCTCCATTTTGGAATCTAATTTGATGCAGTCTAACAATGAGGATTTGATGAACCCTAGCTTATGTGTCATGCCTTATTTATGTGGTTATGAATTTGGCTTTTCCTTTACCTTCGACACTTGTCCTTAGTCTCATGAGAGTTGGTGGAGCTGAGTATTTTTCTACATTTGCCTTTTGCTTCTTTTTGGTATCTAAGACTAAAGTTAATCTATCCTTAGAGCTAAGACTTGAATCCTATTAAGGATTGCAATTTGTCTTTTCCTTTTGAATCTCTTTACGATAGATGATTTTTGTGCCATTGAATTAATTTCTTAAAGAAGGTTTTAAGAGATAGATTGGGAGATTTGAAGGAATGAAAGTAGTACCTTAAAAATATAGTAAGAGAGGTATTTATACACAACAATAGAAATGACCATTGGGAATCCTAAGAACAAGCATTGCGACCCTCTCAATGGCTATTGAACATATCCATTAGACCATTTATTTTAGTTAGCTTTCTAACAATCATGGTCCATTTGCACTAATCGCTAAAAATTCTTCCAATGACTATGGAAATTTTGTATTGATCATGGTTCTTTGCTTACTTCAATTAAGTGACTCCTCAGTGCATTCAATGACCGTTGGTTAAACTATAACAATTGTTGAAGGTTCTCTTGATCAAAATCATTTTGAAAAACTTTTTATAGCTTTCAAAGATTGTTGATGATTTAATATAATCAAATCCAATGATTGTAACATCATGAACTTAACTAAATTTGGACATTTCAATTTGTAGTTTTCACAACCTAAACTTTTAGTCATCAATTTTAAAAACTTTAGATATGTGATCAATCATATAAAACACATAACAAAATGATTAAGCATCAAGTTTGTAGTGGAAAATTAGTGTACTTGACTGTGCTTTCACATGGTATGACCATCAGTCATATCTCTATACATTTTTGGATCTATTGCCTCTCCATTATCATCCATGTCAAGTTTGGTGTTTGTGCTCATCGAAGTCTTGCTTAGTTTGCTTGAGTCCTGTAAAATCTTTTGAGTAATTCGTTTGTGTATTTGGCTTGATTCATAAATATTCTTTCTACCACTTATTTAATTTGCAACCTAAGAACAATTTGAGCTCTTCCAACATGCTCATTTCAAATTCACTTTTCATAATTTTGGAAAAATTCTCATATAAGCAAACATTTAGCACCAAATATGATAACATTTACATAGAGTTGAACAATCAAGATATCTCAATTCTGCTTTTTGGTTAAAAGTGTAACGTCCACTAAATCTTTTGAAAATCCTTTTTCTAAAAGAAAGTTACTCAATATTTCATACAAAGCTCTTGGAGCTTATTTTAAACCATATAAGGATTTAGTGAGTTTGTAAACATGATATGGAAAGATATGATTTTGTAAAACCAAGAGATTGTTTCACATAAACTTTATCCTTTATGAATCCATTCATGAATGCACTTTTGACGTACATTTGAAAAAGTTTAAAATCCACGAATGATGCATATTAGAAACTTTATTATGTTTAAATGTATCACATATTTCTAAAATGTGGTTCTATGAATGTGTGGATCTTCATGCAGTAGGCATCCAAACTAACTATTTTTAACCATGAGGATAATGACTTGCTTGATCTAAAAAATATTGGTGTTTACAATTAGTCTTCTAATGCTAGGTTAACGTTCATCTAGCAATGGTACAATGTAGTTCCTTATAGCCCACTCATTTTCATTATTGTTTATCATTGGTGAAGCTATTTACCTTCTAATAAGCTCTTTTGGTCTTTGCCTTTGTTTACCAACTCTAAGAGTTCTTTCAATTTTTTGATCCAAAGGTTTAAGATATTATTCTATTAGGTTTGGACTTCAAGTCCTTCACACAAGATAAAGAATTATACTTGAAACCAAACAAAAAGAAAAAAAAAATTAAGAACTGAATATAAGATTTTCATAGTATAACATCATTTTCCTTTACAACATCTCCAATTCATATTCCTAAAGTAGAGATCCACAAGCCTTAAAAGTCTTCTCTTGACAAGTTCTTAACTTGCTAGTGGCTACAAGTATTCAAGTCGTATAAGTAATAATAATACATAAGGAGTGCGTATATTATTCCCGCGGAGAAAGCATGAGTAAGTATTGAAATGTGATGATTCGATTTTGATCTAAAAAGTAATTAAATGATATCTAGATTAATAACTAGAAATGAAATGAAAATGAACAAAACAAAATAAAACTATAACAAAGAACATAAGTAATTAGAAAGAAAACCTTATATGAATCAACCTAGGGCCATCAATTTCACCAATGGAATTTCATAAAGCCCTACTCCTCTAATGATAAGTTAGATTATGCGTTGCAACTATCGATTGGCTTAACAATGTTTAAGTCATCTATTTGGAGTGGTCACTCAAACTTTACAATCTTATTTAATAGAATCATTTCTCAATGTGAATTAAAAACATAATTACTCATTTAGATCTAGCAATCCTTAATGGTGACAATAAATTAAGTGGGTTTTTTTAGCTTGTCAATTAAATTAAGGGGATTGATTTTAGGTCTATTTGAATTTATAATATCTTAATCTATAAATGAATTAAAAATCCTGTAATTGGTGGCCATGTAATTACAAGCATTAGTTGCAAAAATCATTCACTTACAAAAGAAAAAGGAACCCAACATTATCATAGAATCATAAATCATTCAATCCCTTCCATAGCTATATCAAACCCTAACCAATTGATTTAACTAAGTGTACTCATAAAAACAAATCAAATCTAAATGTTTAAGCATCATCTTTAACAAAAAATAAGAAGTAAGAAGACGAATGAAATGAAATTCTTCTAAAAAGATTGATGATTGACAAATGTCTCCTATTTTTTCTCTTTTTATTCTCAAGTGATCTCTTAGACTCCTGAAAAAGATCTTGAATTGAATTCTCTTTTACTTGATTTTCTTTTCCTAAAAGTGCCTTTTTTGTCTATTGAAAAGTCCCTTTACTCTCGTTTGGAAAAACCTTAAGTGGTTATCTTTTATATTTCTTTAAAAATAGTTGAAACATATGCTAAGAAGTAGGTTGTGATTCACTCCTATCACAAGTAGTGACACATGTCGTGGTTGCAACAATGAATTTCTTCTCAAGGCATCATAAGTAGTAATTTCTATACACCCCTGTTTGGCCAAAATTTTTGCTTTGTCTCTGAAGTTGTCGTGAGCCCATTGACTTTGAGGTTACACTTAAAGGAGTGGAATTTTGTTTGTGACTACTTATTTTTATCGATCATTGGGGAATCGAGAAGACGAGGGTCATATGTTGGTATACTCCTAAGTGATGGCATGTATTTAAGATCATTGGGGGATTGTTTAGAAAGGCCTCTTAAAGGGTATAAGCCTTTTTCAATGTTTGTTTGGTCATCGTTGGACCAAGGCAAGATAATTTTTTGGTATTATCCATAATCAATGATGAATATCCATATAACTTTTGAGCATACTCACATGAAATACATCATGAATTTGAGCCATCTCTAGTGGTAGTACTAGACTGTAAGCTAATGGATCGATTCTTTTTAGGATCTCATATGGCCTTATGTATGGAAGACACAGTTTCCCCTTATTACTAAATCAGATTATTCCTTTCCATGGTGAAACTCGAAGGAACACTCTATCTCCCACCTTATATTCCATTTCTCTTATGTGTTAGTTTGCATAGCTCTTTTGCCTATCTTGTGCTGCTTTAAGTTTGCTCTTAATTACCTTTACCTTGTCCACAGTGTCTTGCACTAGTTTTGGCCCTTCTAAAACACGTATCTCTTCTTCATCCCAATAGATAACACTTCGACATTTTCTTTCATATAGTGCTTCATAAGGTGCCATTAGTATACTGTTATCATAATGATTATTATAGTCAAAGCAATATATTCATCCCATGCACCTTTGAACTTTATCACACAAGCTCGAAGCATGTCTTCAAGTGTCTGAATTGTCCTTTCTAATTGCCATCTGTTTGAGGATAAAAAGTAGTACTGAAACTCAACTTGATACCCAAAGTCTGTTGCAAATTGACCTAAAATTGAAATGTAAATCATGGATCTCTATCTGATATAATGGACACTAGAACACCATGTAATCTGACAACTTCATCCACATATTTCTTGGCTAAGTGCTTAAGTGAACTACCCTATTGAATAGGCAAAAAATGAGCTGACTTAGTTAGTTTATCAATGATTACCCATATAACATCATTCTTCTTCAAAGTCCTCGGTAATCCATATGCAAAGTCTATAATTGTTCTTTCCCATTTCCATATCAGAATCATCAATGGTTTTAATTTTCTAGCTAGTGCTTGATGTTCTGTTATGATCTGTTGACAAGTAAAACATGTTGAAACATAGACTGCTACATCTTTCTTCATTTTGGGCCACAAAAAATGAGATCACAGGGTATTATACATTTTCGTCATTCTTGGATGCATGGCATATGGAGCATTATGTTTTCTTTTAGGATTTGTCTTTGCAAGTTATCAACACTAGGCACATAAATACAAGAACCCAACAATAAGGCATCATATCAAAATCAACATGTCTCCCTTGCTTTATCATTTCAATAATTCTCCATAAATTTGGATCCTTGTCCCGTGCTTCTTTAATTCGATCATGCAATATTATTCTCATTTGAAAAGTAGCAATCAATACCCCATTCTTTTGTACATTTAGTTCCACTTTGATAGCTTGTAATTGAACTAAATAAGATAATGAAAATACTTGTAAATGAGCTATACTGCTTTTTGATTTCATGTTCAAAGAATCAACAACCACATTTGCCTTCCCTGGGTGATACTCAATTGTGCAATCATAATCTTTTAGTAGTTCTAACTACCACCTCTATCCCATGTTTAATTATTTTTGGCCCATCAAATACTTCAAGCTCTTGTGATCTGTAAATATTTGAAAAATTTCTCCATACAAGTAATGTCTCCATATTTTACAAATACAATGACAATAAGTTATAGGTCATGTACTGGGTAAGATAATTCATAAGGTTCAGTTGTCTATATGCGTATGCAATTACCTTACCATGTTACATTAAAACACATCCCAAACCTTGATGAAAGGCATAATAAACTACAAATCCTCCATTACCTGTAGGAATGGCTAATACTTTAGCAAATGTCAATCTATATTTTAATTCATCAAAACTCTTTTGACAAGCTTTGGACCACTGAAATATTGTATTTTTTCGAAGTAACTTAGTCAAAGGAGTAACTATAAGTAAAAATCACTCAACAAATCAATGATAATACCTAGTTAGTCCTAAGAAACTTTAGACTTCTATAATACTCTTTTAGTTTCTCATTTTACAATTGCTTCAATTTTGCTTGGATTCACCTCTATGCACTTTTTAGAAACTATATGTCTTAAAAATACCACATGGTGAATTCAGAACTCGCAGTTGCTTAATTTAGCAAATAACTGTTTTTCTTTCAAAATTTGTAACACAATCCTCAAATGTTTTTCATGCTTCTCTTTGCTCTTTGAATACACCAGTATGTCATCAATGAACATAATTTTAAATTTGTCTAAGTAAGAGTTGAAACACTTTGTTCATAAGAGCTATAAACGCAACTAGTGCATAAGAGTTGAAACACTTTGTTCATAAAAGCTATAAACGCAGCTAGTGCATTAGTCAAACCAAATGGCATCACCAAAAATTCATAATGCCTATAGCTGGTTCAAAAAACAGTTTTCAATACATATAGGTTTTAAAGTTTGAGCTTATAATATCTTAATTTCAAGTCAATTTTAAAAAATACTCGTGCTCCTTATAATTGGTCAAACCCTTGGCAAAGGATATTTGTTCTTTATAGTAACCCGATTTAATTGCATATAATCAATACACAGCCTCATTATCCCATCTTTCTTTTTAACATATAACACTGGAGCACCTCAAGTTGACACACTAGGTCTGATGATTCCTTTTTCAAGTATTTCCTACAATTGGGTCTATAATTCTCTTAACTCAATTGGATCCATCCTATAAGGTTGAATGAATATCAGTGTTGTTCTTAGGACTAACTTAATTGTGAATTCTATCTCTTTGTTATGAGGCAAATCAGTTAAGTCAGTTGGAAATACATCTTAAAACTCATTTACCGCTGGAGTATTCTCAAGTAATTCATTTATGAACCTTGTGTCTACCACATATGTCAAATAAACCTCACAACCACCTTTAATGATGCACAAAACCTTGATAGCATAAACTAGACATGCAAGTACAATTTGCCTTTTCCCTTGCATGACTTGGGCTCGGACAACTTCCTTAGTAACCTTTATCTGATTTGGAGATTCGAAAACAACTATCTTAGAAAAATAATTCATTATTACATGATATTTAGACAACCAATCCATACCCAATATCACATTAAATTCATGGAGTGACAACAATACTAGATCAACATTCAATTGAATGTCATTAATGTAAATCATACAATCACGACATACCTTATCCATATTCTCACATCTCTCAAAAGAGTACTAACACATAGGTTACCACCTAAAGGTTAATGCTTACTACATAATTGTGATGCCATGTTCAATGAAATGAATGAATATGTGGAGCCAGGATCAATTAATGCATCAACTTCAAAATCATGGAGAAAAAGTTTACCAGTGATAACTTCTAGAGCAACAATAACTTCTTACTTAGTCATGCAAATAATCTAGCCTTTGTCGAGGGTCTAGAACTCTGACCTTCTAATATGCTCATACCTTGACCACCTGTAGTTTTCCTACCTCTACCTCTACCCCTGCCAAATTATACTCTAGCTCTATTAGCTTTTGAAACTTCAATTGTGGACTCTGATGTAGCTCTGCCTTTACTTCTGTCTCTTTCTGATATTCTAGATCTTTCAAGATAATCTCTAAGAATATGATCAAAAGACTCAGAAAAGTAGCACCTACCAATTAGCTTCCTACATTCACCCATATGCTGGTTGCCATAATGTACACATAAGGGCCGTTATTTCATGACTTGGTCTTGACTTCTACTTGCATAAGATGAAACTCCTAATTCCCTGCCTCTATAACTAGAGTAACCACCTCTAGCACTAGATTATGATGGCATATAATCTCCATGGTTACCTTTCTTTCTATTAAAATATCTTATAAATTCAATAGGACCCATTTTTACTTATTGCTCTGTCCTTTCTTTTTCTAATCTTTCCACCCTAATTGCAGTAGCTTTTAGCTTGGTATAAGTTTTAAGATCTATAGCTGTGATCTTACTTTTGATCTTATATCTCAGTCTGTCTTCAAACTTTTAACATTTGTCTTTGTCAGTGGCCACCATGAAGGATGCATAATGAGATAATTGATTAAATTTTACCTTATACTCGGCCACAATCATCTCCCCCTATTTTAGATTCAAAAATTCTATTCTTTTGTCATCTTTATACACTTTTGGCATGTAATTATTGTTGAACTCACGAAGAAAATCATCCCATGTAAGCACTGGGGGCTAGACAACACTCTTTAGAATGGTTTCCTACCAATCCTATACATCCCCTTATAATAACGACATTGTATAATCAAACTGTTCTTTTGGTGTGCATTTCATGAAATTCAAAGCCACCTACATATGTACATCCTGACCCCTTTTTGCTCATAAAGCCCATGTGATGTACTATCCACCATGCAATATTGATAGCTCAATTATGATGCATACACCATAAAAATAAAAGCTCTATTCTATTGAAAACTCCATTGCTATTTGCTTGACTCATCATTAAATATGATAACACCAAGTGCATATACTTTTAATGTTGGACTGTTAATCTCAACAATCTTCCCCACTATTGCTAAATTACTTTTCCTCTCACTAAACTTGCCCAAGCTTTTTGATTATTAAATCAATAGAGTAATATGTTACACCATCATTCTTAAGTTTAAAGGTTCTAGCCACCTCATTGAGGGAAAACACAAACTCATTTCCATAAAGTTGGAAAGCTGTGGTCCCAAACTCAAAATTTCCACTTGGGTTTTGGTCTCAACATAGAAAGACTAAGAAACTCCAAAGTGAATTCATTGTATGAGTTCATATGGATTTTAGAAATAGTCTACCCATTTAAGGACTCTAAGGTACTCCATCACTTCATCCAATAAGTCCATTTTCCCTAAAACATCTAAATCTATGAACTTTATTGGTTTGGGGACTATACATCATACCTTTTATTGTGTTCCTTATTGATAAAGGTTGGTCTTTCATCAGAAGGCAAAAGATTCATCTTTGGAGGCCTATGCTTTTTATTATCGGTGGATGAGGCATTTAAATATTATTGGAGTTTGATTTTAAATGAACGGAGAAAGGAAAGTGAGGTTTTTAATGTGATTTTTGGGTGGAAGGGTCAATCGTGAGAGGATGGAGAAGAAAAGGCATGGCTGTGCTAGGGTTACCAAAGTGAAAGTAAAAGGAAAAGGAAAAGGAAGGGGCATGTTTTTAAAAAGGTATGGTCGTGTACATGGTAGTGCATTTTGGAAAATTACATGGCTGTTTGCTAAGGTCATGTCTTGATAAAAATAATCTGCCAAAGTTGCAATGAAAAGGCATGACCATGCTCTTAGCCATGCATTTTAGGTTTTGGCATGACACCACCATGCCTTGAGGCCGCATCTCAATGAAACTTTAAGCCTATTTTTGTTCTTCGAAGCATGGTCATGCTCCTAACTATGAGTTTGCTTTGACCACCCTATTTTGAATTTTGACCATCAATATAGCCATAAATCTTACCTTTTATGGTCATATGTACATCTTTTACATCTTTTAACATGAAATTAAACTAGAAACACAAAGAAAAGATAGCTAAAACACAAAGTAAAACACATAAAATGGTATCAATCAGGCAAGAAGGGATATTGTTATACTAAAGAACAAAAGTGAAAGAAAACTTCCTCTGTAGGGTTCAATATCCGATTTTAGAAAATTTCGGTGACCGAAGTTGTTTTAAGAATATTTTTCCCTAATTTTATGTATATGATTATGAATTTTAATGATCTAATAATGATTAGATATATATTAAAGTATTTAAAGTGATTATTTAATGTATATGTTAGTGTTTTAGAGAGATAATTTCATATTAATGAGATTGTTATTTTACTTCAGGTTATGTGATTTACAGTGAATTATATTTAAAGAGTTATGTTTAATGATATTTTATATTTAAGAAATTAAACTTAAATAAGTATGTGATGATATTTAATATTTTTAAGGTGAGATTATGCAAAGAAATTATATTTAATGATTTAAGGAATTAAATATATGAATTTAATTATTTAAGTATGAATTTTATAGAGATTTAAGGAATTTATAGACATTAATTTAAGTTAAAATGAATATATGATTTAAGTGTTAATTACATTATGTGAATACATTATTTTAAGTAAATATTCAAAGAATTTATGAAAATTAATTTAAGTTAATATGAGTATATGATTTAAATGTTAATTATATTATGTGAATTGATTCTATTAAGTAAATATTTAAAAATTTAATTAAATGATTTTAAGAATATTGATTTATTTACATTATTGACGGTAAAAGTTTAGATCAAACTTTTATTTTTCATCGATTTTGGACAAATGATAGCTTGTATGATGACGTTGTCAGTTTCTATGGACTTTTGGCAAAAAGATCTATAAAATGACCATAGCCGATTTCCACCAGCCACTAGCAATGAACTCCGACCACCACACATGGTAGTCCAACTGTGGCCTAATAAGCATGAATATTAATTAGTGCTAGAAAATCATATTAATCACTTTCGTGGTAATGGTTCAAGTTTCGTGAATTTCGATGGTCTTAGTAAGATTTTATGAATTTTTTATTATTTTTTAATAATTATAAATAAGGTCGAAAATATAAAATTGATATTTATGTGAGGTTTATTTTTAAGAAATAGATTATATGAATGTGAAATAATTTTAGATGAATTATTGATTGAGAAATTAGAGTTAATTGAATGTAATTGAAGGTTAATTGTAATTTTAGACTAAATTCAACAAAAATGGAAAGTTTGAGGATATTTATGAAATTGAAGATTTTAAGACAATTAATGGAGAATTATTAATGGTTATAATTATAACTCATATTATTATGATGAAATGGAATTAGTGGTGCTAAATGAGGACGTAATATAGTAAATGGACTAAATTGGCAATTTTAAGAAGTTTGAGGACTTAGACGATTAAGATGTTTAACAAAAAATTAATGATAGTTATGCATATATATGAATGTTAAATGATTAATTATCAAATTTTTTATGGGCTATGGAGTCCAATGGTGATCATGATAGATATAAATGTAGATTTTAGACTAATTGTAAGTTTATATTTAATGTCCTTATAGGCCTTTTTGGCCAATAATAGATTGTTTTATGTACAAAACATGTTTTTTGGATAAGTTTAAATAACTCCCCAAAATTTTTGCATTTTTATTATATTAAAATAGATTTATTTTAATTGTTTAGGTATGCATGATTTGAAGGATTAAGTATAAAAAAGAGTTAAACAATTAAGGATTAGCAATGTCAAGTAAAAGGTTTTGTTGTGGTCTTTAATATCCATTACATACATGCATCATAGTTTTATATATAGGACATAGTAAGCCAAAATATATTAATATAAAAGTCATAGTAAGCCAAAATATATTAATATAAAAGTCATATGCATTTTATGAATAAATTGATATGCCAATATATAAATGTTATGTTTAATTGCATTGTGATGTGGGGATAATTAAGGACAAAAGTGGGAATCCAAGAAGTCATGGCTAGTTATACAAGAAGTGAGATCTATATGATATTAATGATATGTATGCATGCATGATACAATTGGTGAGGAAACTCGCCTGAGACAAATGAACGATACAACTGGTTAGGCAACACCCCTGAGAATGCATAGCTAGAGAGGCAACTCCTTTGTGCGAGAAAGACAAATAAACCAAGTAGGGATTCCCATGGACTTCACTATTCGTATGTGTAATGATATCTTATGTAAATGTTGTATGCAAATGATGTGCCAAGTAGTTAAAGATGCATTCATGTAATGGCATGTGAGCATGAATAATAGACATAAAATTCCTTACCGAGTTTCCCACAAGGAGCTCACCCCCTCCAACACCATAGTTTTGAAGGAAAAATATAACTGATGACTAAGCTCATGGATGGATGTTAAAAGTCTAGGTATTAAGATTAACTAACAAACATTATGTATATATTAAAACACTACACTTATTTATCTTAGTTGCTAAAGTTATTATGTAGAAATATTATTAAGGATTATGCGTATGTTTAAGAAATATGATTATCATGAAATATTATTAAGGATTATGTATATGTTTAAGAAATATGATTATCATGTATTTTATGTGCCTAGTTCTTTCTGCAATGTCATTAAGTATATCATGAAATATTTACCATGAGTTTATAAATAAATGTAAGAGTTAAACGTTAATGATTAAGATATATGTTGTAATGAGATATATGTAATATGATTATAGGTTAATGATTATGATATGCAATTAAACTAAAATCATATGAGTTTAAGAATGAATCACTTGATTCTAAGGATTATTTATGTGAGCTTATTTTGCATATAATTTATGTCATGAAATAAAAGAAAAGTAAAGCAAAATAAAAAGAGAGAAAAAAGAAAAAGAAAAAAATACCATAACTCCCATTAGCTTATTCCTTAGAATTCAAGGTAATATTAACATAAGTTTAAGATTTTAATATCAAAGTGGTGTAGCGAAAGCATGATGGGCCTTTATGCAAGTTAAATTAAACTTGCTATGGGCTCTGGAGGCCTTAAGTCTTCCCATTTTCTAGTGCCAATACTGTCCGGAATCTAGATCATGACATTCCCAAACTTGCTTGGAGACATTATGCCTTTTTTTCCTAGCTTATGAAACTCCAAAGGCAAATAAACATATTAAAAAAAAGGTATAAGAAAGAAAATCTAAACACAAAATAAAGAACAAGGATGGGACAACAGAGAGTTGCCCTAATACATGTTAGTTTAATGTCTCTAGTTTGACCTTAATGTTTGTCTTCTTAGGAAGAGGCATTAAGGAGATGGAAAGGCTCTCCCTTTAGCATGAAATCTCCATCATGTTAAGGCTTCAAGCTTTATCCATTCACTTTGAAAGTCTTATCTTTTGGATTGGATATTTTAATGGCACCGTGTGGGTGCATCTTCATAATTTTGAAGGGCCCTGACCATCTAGATCTGAGCTTACTCAAAAAAAGCCACAACCTTAAATTGAATAAAAGAACCTTTTAGCAAGTCATTGGGTAAAATGTAATGGTCATTCCATCACTTGATCATGTACTTATATACCTAATTACTTTCATATGTTGGGGGTCAAAGTTCCTCAAGTTTATTGAGTTGAAACTTCTTTTTCTCATTGACATGATACATATCAAAGTTCAAGTGCCTTATTGCCAAATAAGCCATGTGTTCCAACTCAATCGATAAATGACATGCCTTTTTAAACACCAACCAATAGGGAATGGTACCAATGAGAGTCTTATAGGCAATTATTTAGGCCCAAAGTGCATCAACAAACTTAATAAACCAATTTTTCCTTGATGAATTAATGATTTTCTCTAGGATTTGCTTGATTGCTTTACTAGAAACCTCCACTTGGGCTCTTATTTAAGTATGGTAAGGAGTAGCTATCTTATGACTAACACCATACTTCTTTAAATATGATTCAAAATGGTGATTACAAAAATACGAATTGCCATTACTTATAATAACATATGGGGCTCTAAAATTGGTGAAAATGTTCCTCTTGAGAAATCAAACCATGACCTTGGCATTATTAGTTAGAGTGGCAATAGTTTCTACCCATTTGGAAACAAAATCCACTGCCACTGAGATGTATTTATTCCTAAAAGACTTGAGAGATGGCCCCGTGATGTTGAAGCCTTAACATCAAGTAGCTCTACCGTGATCATAGAATTCAATGGCATTTCATTATGCTTAGAGATAATACCTACTCTTCGGCACCTATCAGAAGACTTAATAAAAGAAAATGCGTTAATAAATAAAGAGGGACAAAAGAAACCACATTTCAATACCTTAGCTACTATTTTGAATGAATCAAAGTGTCCACCACATTCTCATAGTGTAGGATATTACCCATCTTATCTTTTGGTATGCATCTCCTTATGATTCCATCGACACATTCTTTAAACAAGGTTTTATCTAAAAGTAAGATTTAACATCGTATAAAAACTTTTTCTTTTAGTGAAAATTGAAATAATAGGGAATGATACCATTCACTAAGTAATTCATAAAGTCCACATACCAAGGTGTGTGGAGAGCCTTAAGAAGAAAAGGTTCATCAAAAAAGTTTCATTAATAGGGATATTTACCTCTTCTTTTTGAATATGCTCTAACTAAAATAAATGATTGACTACTAGATTTTTGGAGTCATTCTTACCTTTAATTTCTAAAGCAAACTCTTAAATTAAAAACACTAATCTTATAACCCTTGGCTTTGCTTAGAAAATAAATAGTGTATGACTGTATGTTTAGTGTAAACAATAACTTTAGAGCTAAACAAATATGATATAAACTTATCCAAAATAAATACTATAACTAAGAGTTCTTTTCTAGTTATGACATAATTGATTTGTGCATCATTGAGAGATTAACTTGTATAATAAATGACAGTGGTTTTATCTTTTCATTGCTCTAAAATAGCTCTAATGGTAAAGTCACTGGCATTGCACATTAACTTGAATGGTGAAGACCAATCTGACTTAGTCATGATAGGGTCAAACATTAGTTCATTCTTTAACCTATTAAAAGCATTCAAACAATCATTAGAAATGTGAAAAGAAACATCTTTAGTTAAAGATCACAAACGAGTTTAGAAATTTTGAAAAAATCTTTTACGAAGGGCTTATAGAACCCTGTATGGCTAGGGAAACTCCTAATGCCCTTGATGGAGTTTGGAGTAGGCATCTTGTCTATCATTTTAATCTTGGCTCAATCCACCTTAATGTCTTTGATGAGATTTTGTGTCTAAGTATGTTAGACTCAGATGGTTAATCCTAAGTCTAGAACCTCTTTTGATCTTGATAAAGAAGATTGATCATCACTAATATTTCAAATAAGTGTTGCTTTTGTAGAAATAGGTAAATCTCTCAAGAAGAACTGAAAGGAGTTAATAAACTCTAAAGTGACAAGTAAATCGCGACCGCAATCTAGGATTCATGACCGCGACTCATGTTAAGACATGCTGAAATTCAAGCAGACGAAATCGCGAAGCCATTCTTGACTGTGACCTATGGAAAAGAAGAAGCCCAAAATGTAACAGATAAATTCGCGGTGTATGTCACGCCCTAGTCGCGATCGTGAATTTCAAAGTGACTCAAGAGGGAAGCAAGTCCACAACCACAACTTGACAAGTGTCCCAGAAGACCGTTGGAAATCAAATTTCGCGGTGTCATCTTGTTGGTAGTGACAGTGAATCCTGAGGAAGAAAAATGACCACTTTTGACAGACGAATTCGCGTCCTCTATTACGTCATATATAAGAAAACTTGCGACCGCGACTTCTGAAAGTAGGTGAAAGACAACGACTATATTTTTTTAGTGAACTAGTCAGAAGCTGCCACGTGAACTAGCTGTTAGACACAAATGGAATTTCCCTTGAGGAATTTGGATTTCGCGATCGGGAAATGGCAGTAGTGACCGCGATTTCATCCTGATAAACATTTAATGTAGAATCTGCCTAACATGTCCCAAAGATTTGATGAGCTATAATCTGCAACGTTTCTTTGGTGAAGTTTGGGTATAAATACACCACCAAACAACCATGAATAAGGTTGCTAAGGAATTTATTACAAGTGATTAAAGCTCTTAATCTTTGCTACTCATTTCCTTCATTTTCTTTATGAAATTGTAATAGTTAGGTTTAATTCATTTTCTTTATGAAATTGTAATAGTTAGGTGTGAGCATTAAACACCAAGTTGTAAGGTTGTAGTGTTAGCCTACTAAAACACTCTAAGAAAGGTTTAAGTGTGAGCCTAGTGAAACACTTGAGTGAGGTTATGTGTTAGCCTAAAAAAACATTATTGTAAGGTTGTGTGTGAGCCATCAAAACACAAGTTGTACAAGTTGGGTGTAAGCTTGAAAACACCTTGAGATAGTAAAATACCCAATTGGTTAATTAGGGAGTGGAAGTAGGGTCTATTATACCCGAACCACTATAAATTGGTTGTCTCCATTCTACTCTTTCTAGTTTCCTTTTCTTTGTTTTTTGAAATTTTATACACCAATTCAACCCCCCTTCTCAGTGCCTAGGGATAATAAGTGGTATCAGAGTAAGGTCTTCACAAATCAAACCTTTATTGGGTGAAACAAGACCATGGCACAAGAAGTAAACCACTCACAACTAAGGCCTTATTTTGATGGAACTGACTATACTCATTGGAAGTATAGGATGAAAATCTATCTTGACATAGATGTGGTGGACCTTTGGGATGTGGTAATTAAGGAATGGAAGCCTCCTACAAGAGTTGTGGATCGCAATGAAGAATTAATTTCAAGGGATGAATGGGTTGAAGCTCACTGAAAGTCAAATGGCAAGAAAAAGAGGGCAATGACCATTTTCCTAAGCTCACTTTCGAAAGAAGAGATTGAGAGAGTGCAACATTGTTAAATCGCACATATCATATGAAAGACTCTAGAGAATTATCATGAAGGCATAACCCTAATGAAGTCAAGCCATTTGGAGAATGGGAACTTTTCATGGTGAAGGACAATGAGAATATCATAAAAATGGCCAACCGGCTCTTGTCTATTGTCACCAATATGAAGAAGTTTGGAAGAGCACTCACAAATTATGAGGTAAACACCAAAATCCTTAAAACTCTTCCACTTGACAAATTTAAGGCTAGGGTGTGCAGCATTCAAGAGTCCAATCCAGAGATTAGAAAGGTCCCAACTGATGTGCTCATTAGCAAGCTCTTGACTCATGAGTTGGGCATTCAAAAAGATGAGCAAATGAAGAAGCTAAGGGGCCAAGGTGAAAAACCAGAAAAAAGAACCATGGGTCTCAAAGCTTCAATAAGGGAGAAGGAAGTAGACACATCCTCAAGTGAAGAGGACAGTGATAAAGAAGGAGAAGAGCTAGCCATGCTTTCAAGGTGAACCAAGGAGGAGAAAAGAGAGAAGAGTTTTTAAAAAATCAGCCCAAAGTCCAAAAGAGAGAACAAATGATGTCACATGCTATGAATGTGGCAAACAAGGGCACATGAAGCATGAATGTCCCAAGTTAAAGAAGAAGAAAAGATGGAACAAAGAAAAGAAGAAAAGCTTCTCCGCCATTTGGGATGCTGACTCAAGTGAAAAAAAGGAAGAAGGAGAGGTAGCCAACATATGCTTCATGGCACTAGGGGACTCTTCACAAGAGGTAAGTACATCCTTCCACTTCAGTTCTGATTATGAGGTAGATGATATAGATGAAGATCTATTAGAAGCTCTAACTATGAAGTGTGACAAGTATAAGTTATAAGTTAAAACCTATAGGAAGAAATGCTCTAAACTAGAAGATGAGTACAAGTCTCTAAATGAGTTTGTAAATGAATTGAGGAATGAGTTTGTAAATGAATTAAGGGCTTCTAATGAAGAACTTAAGAAATCTGTTGAAAATTTATCTACATCATCTTCTTCCTTAGCCTCACTTAGAAAGGAGAATGACTCTCTCAAAGGAGAAGTCATTTAGCTTAGAAGCTCAATCTCTAAATTCCATAAAGGAAAAGAGGTTTTAGACACTCTTATTGTGTCACAAAGACCACCTTTAATTAGGTATGGTCTAAGTTTTAATGGAGCTTCATCATCTTCCATAACTACATTTATTAGAGATTCACAAACTCAAACCTCAAGCATTGAGGTGAGTGGGAAGAAAAGTGCTCCTAGCATTAAGCCTCCTAAGCCTAAGGGTAAAGGAAAGGCTCCCCAAGGCTCTAGAGCTAAGACTTAAAGAGCCAACCATACTTATATGTATAACAAAAGGCATAATCATCCTCATAGAAAACCCTCTACCCCTACTCATCATATGTGTCCATGCATGCACTCACATGATCATGGTATGAGAAAGTTTCCTACTCATACTAAATTCATCACTAGGAGAAAGACTAACAAGTCTAATCTCCAATGCCACTATTGCATGAAATATGGGCATGTCAATATAAATTGCTTTATTAGGAAGGCTCACCTCAAGTTAGAGGATCCTTCAATCAGTAACCCCCTAGGACCTAAGTATGCTTGGGTACCAAAGAAAAGGTGATTGACTCGTATTTTGTAGGGAAATGTGACTACCACCTAAACAAGTAATTGGCATGTGGATAGTGGTTGCTCAAAGCATATGACCAGAAATAGAAGACTATTCACATCACTCAAAGAGAAAGAAGGTGGAGATGTCACATTTGGTAACAATGCTAAGGGTAAAGTAATTGGCATTGGTACCATAGGTAAGGATGGTTGTTCATTAATTGATAATATTTTACTCATTAGTGGCTTGCAACATAATTTGTTAAGTGTAAGTCAATTATGTGACAAATGTAACAAAGTCACCTTTGATCCTAGGGAATGCCGAGTCACCACTCTATTGGATGATGAGGTGATTTTCAAGGGTGAAAGGAAAGGCAATA